>ML112121.1:59478-69652 GCA_003697995.1 Taxidea taxus jeffersonii
ATAACAACAACAACAAAAAACAAGGGTTGGGGTACTTGGGTGGCTCGGTCATTTAAGCATCTGACTCTAGATTTCATCTTAGGTCATGATCTCAGGATGCTGAGATCAAGCCCACGTTGGTCCCGTAGTGGGTGTGGAGCCTGCTTAAATTCTCTCTCTCCTTCTCCCTTTGTCCCTCCCCTGCTCATGCTCTCTCTCTCTCTCTCTCTCTCTCAAACAATAAATAAAAAATCAAGAGTTGCTTTAATTTGTCTGATTGTCTTGCCTGACAATCAGGTTTAGTATCTCATATATGACCCTGACATTTCTGTCAGGACTATTGTGTTAGGCATTAAGATACACATTTGCAATTTGAGAGTATTTAATTGGTGAGTAAAATTACTATATGAATTAACAGATTATTAAATGGGTAATAAATTGATTATAATTTATTTCACTGTAGAATATAATATGTTACAGAACCTAACAGTAAGCAATAAATTATAAAGCAGTATAGTAAAGGCAACTTGAAGTGTTTCAACTAAGTGCTCTAGTAGTAAAATAAGGGAAATTTCCTTAACTCTAAAACTAATTTGTGGAAGTCTTTATTAGAAGGAGGAACAACTGGATCTTTAAGGATGATTAGGGTTTAACACATGGAGAAAGAAGCTATGAGTATAAATGTCAATTTAAATGAGAATGACATTATATATTATACCTTTATATATATATATATAAGAAACAAACAGAAAATAGGTAAATATCAAGTAAATTTAATGCTCTCAGTAAGATCTAGTTACTTTGAAATGAAAATCATAAATATAAAAATAATTTTTATTTTTTTGTTTTGGTAAGAAAAGACTGATCAAAATGTGTTAAATAGGTGAAAATAACAAGGCTTATGCAAACGATATTTTTGTTTTGTTTTGTTTTCCTCTTTTTTAAATTTAATTTCTTTTCGGTGTAACAGAATTCATTGTTTATGCACCACACCCAGCGCTCCATGCAATATGTGCCCTCTATAAAACCCACCACCAGGCTCCCCCAACCTCCTAACCCCCGCCCCTTCATAACCATCAGATTGTTTTTCAGAGCCCATAGTCTCTCATGGTTCGTCTCCCCCTCCGATTTCCCTCAACTCCATTCTCCTCTCCATCTCCCCATGTCCTCCGTGTTATTTCTTATGTTCCACAAATAAGTGAAGCCATACAATAACTGACTCTCTCTGCTTAACTTATTTCACTCAGCATAATATCTTCCAGTACCATCCATGTTGATACAAAAGTTGGGTATTCATCCTTTCTGATGGAGGCATAATACTCCATAGTGTATATGGACCACATCTTCCTTATCCATCCATCCGCTGAAGGGCATCTTGGTTCTTTCCACAGTTTGGCGACCGTGGCCATTGCTGCTATGAACATTGGGGTACAGATGGCCCTTCTTTTCACTACATCTGTATCTTTGGGGTAAATACCCAGCAGTATAATTGCAGGGTCATAGGGAAGCTCTATTTTTAATTTCTTAAGGAATGCTGCACCAACTTGCATTCCCACCAACAGTGTAAGAGGGTTTCCCTTTCTCCACATCCTCTCCAACACACGTTGTCCTGTCTTGCTAATTTTGGCCATTCTAACTGGTGTAAGGTGGTATCTCAGTGTGGTTTTAATTTGAATCTCCCTGATGGCTAGTGATGATGAACATTTTTTCATGTGTCTGATAGCCATTTGTATGTCTTCATTGGAGAAGTGTCTTTTCATGTCTTCTGCTCATTTTTTTTCTTCTGCCCATTTTTTGACATGATTATCTGTTTTGTGTGTGTTGAGTTTGAGAAGTTCTTTATAGATCCTGGATATCAGCCTTTTGTCTGTACTTTCATTTGCAAATAACTTATCCCATTCCATCGGTTGCCTCTTTGTTTTGTTGACTGTTTCCTTTGCTGTGCAGAAGATTTTGCAAATGATATTTAAACTAAAATTTATTAATATCTTCCATTCCCCCCCAAATGTAATATACATGGAAATATTGTAAGACTTGAATGCCTTAGTATTAAGTAAAAAGGGGGGGCACATTTATGATGACAAAAAAGCACCTTGAAGCATAAGAAAATCATGTTTGTGTGATAAAAAAAAAACTGCTCAGGTTATCATGTTGCAATAAATAGGTCAAAAGCTACTATTTATATTGTTGTGAATAAAAGTGGTTCTCAACAGGGGGTGATTTGATCCTCCCAGTTCCCCCATAGGTAATATTTAGCAACGGTTAGAGATATTCCTGGTTGTCGAAACAGGCAGAGAATTGGTCTTGGCATGTAATGAGTAGAAGACTTGGACACTACTGAATATCCTATAATACACAGCACAGCCTTCCCCCTAAAAATTGACTTTTGGGGTATCCATCCAAAATGTCAATAGAGCCAAAGTGGAGAAACCCTGAAATATCTTCACAGAAGGCTTTTCACACTGCATCTGTAGACACATGTCTCCATTGGTCACCTTCTAAAATGGCTGGATATACAAAAGGAGAATAGCTTCACTTGACCGGGTCTTATAGAGAACAATTTATTATTTAAAATAAATTGTGTATAGATGATTAATTGAGAAGAATAATTCAAATGAATATGAAATCTTGAACCATAACCTGACAAGATGAGAACCTTCTGGGTTATACATAAGTTTAATAAAATGGGACTTTAGGTTATCTCATAGTTAAGTTACTTCCAAAGTAGTATTGGTGACAAACACAGAAACTAGGTTGGTTACCTTTAGGGAAATATAAGACTTTGAAAATATTGAGACTGTATAGTATATGTGGAAGTTGCTAATACAGTAGATCTTATGTGAGGTGATGGATATTAACTAAACTTTTTGTGGTAATCATTTTATTTCATATATTTTTCATATATTTTATAAATGTATATATATATTTTATATATATATATATAAAATCATTATGTTATACACTTAAATTAATACAATGTTAAATATCACATCTCAATAAAACTGGGGGAAGCTATTAAAAAAATAAAAAGCAAAAAAACCCCACAGCTGACATGTTTAATGGTAAAATACTAAGTACTCTCTTTGAGGTGCCAATGCAATGTTGTGGAAGAAAATATGGCTTATTCAGCATATGAGACCAGAACTACTGTGACTACTGTGTATGTGTATATGTGTGTGTGTCTGTGTGTATATCTGTATCTATCTATTTATGCAAAAAATCCCACAAACTTGATTCTTATGTTATGCCATACCCAAAAATTTATTACAGAATGGCTCTTAAATGTGTCAAAATAATCAAACTTCTAGATTAAACATAGAATACCTTTTTTTTAAGATTTTTTTTTTTTTTTTGACAGAGAGAGATCACAAGTAGGCAGAGAGGCAGGCAGAGAGAGAGAGGAAAGCAGGCTCCCCGCTGAGCAGAAAGCCCGATGCGGGACTCGATCCCAGGACCCTGAGATCGTGACCTGAGCCGAAAGCAGCGGCTTAACCCACTGAGCCACCCAGGCACCCTAAACATAGAATACCTTTATGACCTGGGAGTAGGCAAGTATTTCTTAAAGATGGCACAAAAGACAATAACTATTAAGGAATAAGAACATATTTAGACTTCACTGAAATTAAGAATTTTGTTTATTAAAAATATCAGAAGGAGAGGTAGAGGCAGGTGGTAGAACTGAGATAGTATTTTCATTATCGATCTATCAAAGAGTATCTCTATCTATCCATCAGGTTTTATCCAGACTATATTAAAAACTCATACAATTCAAATAAGACAAAGAAAAACATTTAAAGAATAGTCAGAATTCTTGAACAAGTACTGCACAGAACAGGCCATCCAAATGGTCAATAAGCCTATGAAAAGGTGACCAGCACCATTCTTTATCAGGGGAAATGCAAATTAAAACCATAAGATATTATTACACATACACTAGAAAGTCTGAATTTCAAAAGACTGAAAATAGAAAGTATTAAGAAGGATGCTGAAGCAACTGAAATTCTCGTACATTTGCTGATGGGGATGTAATCTTGGAAACTATTAGGCAGTATCTACTGAAGGTAAACATAAACTTACTCTATGACTCCACAATTCTACTTCAAGTATATGAATAAAATGGGTATATATACCCATCAAAAGACATGTACAAGAATGTTGATAGCAGCTTTATCCAACAGGGTCAAAAACCAGAAACAATTCAGATACCCATTCTCAGGAAAATGGATTACTAATCTATTGTGTATTCCTATAGTGGAACATAAGACAATCATTTAAAAGGAATAAACTACTGATACACACAACAACATGAACGAGTCCCACAGATGTTATGCTGAACAAAAAAAGACATCATAAACTTGTTTGATTTCATTTATATTGTATTCAGGAACAGGCAAATTGAACTGATAGCTACAGAATGAAGAAGGGTGATTACCCCTGCAAGAGTGGGTATAGTGGCAAGAGAGAACTTTCTGAGGTGAAGGGAATATTTTATATTTCAATCTGGATGATGTATACTCAAATTTACATAAATGTAAAAAGTTACTGAGCTGCACACTTCACATCTCTACACTTTCCTATCTCCTATCTATTTCACACAATTTAAAAGATGCTAAACTTCAAAATAAACTTCAAAATAAAGAAGAAAAAATATTGTGCATGAATATATGATGGTAAAAAAGAATACTTTCTAAAAGTATTTTTAAAGTATTATAAAAAGGAGAGTTAAACATGTTTTCTTTATATCCAAAAATTATTCTGACTGTACTGCAAAAAGGAAGGGGTCAGTCTGCAAAATATATTTTATGAAAAGAAAGAGTGATTTGCTAACCACATTGAATCCTTCAGGAAAAATGTGTAAGTAATTCAAAAGTATAACAGAAAAGGTAGGAAAGTGGAATAATACCATCTATCCTGTAAATAAACTCAGCAATTAAGGATGAAATTAGCTACCCAATATAAACATCCTATTAATTTTTTAAATATCCATGCATAATTTAATACTTCTTAAGATGCTTGTTTAACAAACCTTATTTTTTTAAATATGAAATTAAGGTCTCTCAGAAATACATTCCATTTTTCCTTACCCTTGCAATTTGCAAAGAACTCTGTATCATTTTGAAGGTGTATGATTTAAAATATTTTTACTGTTCATTTTAACATACTATATTATCATATAAAACTTTGTTTTAAAAATGATCAGTAATGGAGGTAACTATACTTGCTGGAACATAATTCACTGCAGAAGGATAGAACAAATTTTTTGCACATTTTCGTATAGCACAGATTGTGTTATAGCAAGATTGTGTTAAACTTTAAATTCTGGGATATACAAAAAGGTGAGGCAATTTTTCTTTCACATTCACTATAGTCATTTTCTTATACTTCTATATGTACTTTCATATAAACAACTTTCATTATGAAGGAGAATAGGATATACCACCCCAAAATATGCCTGTTTAGCATAAGGATTACTTTAGTTGATTATTTTTAAGAAACAGCAGACATAAGAAAAGCTCTGGAAACTGAGTAGAAGTATCCTTTGTAAAACAAACAAACAAACAAACAAACAAACAAAATCCCTTAAATTTACAAGGGAAATCTTCATTTGTAAAAGTGTCTCCCTCTCTGTACCAAGAAGAGAAGGATCACTCTAAATCTCTAGAAACTCTTATCAAGAAGGCAATGACTTAAATCTTCATAACAACCTGCCCCTTGTTGACTGTGCTCTTTCTGGTAACCACCCATAACAGCCCCTTTCCACATCCCATCTTTTTTTTATCTTTAGCTAGAGATGTTGTTTAAGGTGGTGGCTTAGGTCATCTGAAGGTTACTCAGTGTTCTAGGGTCTCTCCCCATGTATATGGAAGATATACACATTATTCAACTTCCATTTTTCTCCTGTCTTTTTTTAACCTGTCTTTTTATTATAGGGGGTCTCAGCCAAGAACATAGAGGATTAGTGGGAAAATTATTATTCGTCCCTCACATTTACATGTTGCTATAATTTATATTAAATCAACTCTTCATTTCATTTATGACTGTATCTACCTGGGCTTGTGCTGACATATGAAAATTTTATTATTATACTGTGATACACTTCTTACACTGGCATTTGCACACACTTGCTTACACCCACATCCACATATACCCGAAAGGGTTAAGGATATGTATCTCCAAAATGTGCCTCTATGACAAGTGGACTATTTTGAGCTAAAGGCAATCAAGACCTTTGGGTCTCAAAAGAAATTTCTGCCCTTCCCTTTACTATCTAGAAGAATCTAAATTGGAGGTATTATCCAGAATGAAAGTTTTTACCAGGGACAAGTTTTATCTCAATGACCCATCTGTGTGGCAGGGCAAACATCTAATTACCAAACATCTGCTCTTCTAATTGCCCTGTGAATCGCCCTCCACCTCTTTGAAGCCCCTATCCCATTCCTCAGCTCTGGATGGCATGTCTACCTCACTTTACCTTTCTGTCTTTGATTCTTTCCTGTGTGTGACGTTTCCCTCAGTATGAAACTAAATTTTATTTTCTCCTGGTAATCTGTATCATGTCAATTTAATTCTTAGACCAACTAGAAGAACCTTACAAGGGCAGAGGAAAATTGTTCCTCCCAGCACATCAAAAAGCAAATGTCAATCTTTGGCTCACCTATCAAATACCTAAACTTCCTCTATTCCTTAAACTTGCTGAAAAAAAAAATTCATAGAGATCTAAGCCCAAATTATTAAAAAGGCAATACTGTAAGTATAAGTATCCCATAGCACATTTAATCTCCTACTTCAGCTAAGTACTAAAACTGTAATAAATATATCCAAGCATCTAGAGTATCTTTATGTATGAGAAGGTGGAGGCTTTTTAAAACTCTTTTAAACTCAACTTTCTTAAGGTGTTAGTAAATACCTCTCAAAAAGCATAAGTCTAGGTTAGGACTGTGAAATAAACAAAAATATAAAGGTAGATAAAGCAAAATATGTGGTGGGCAATGTAGGGTGGACTTTATTTTATCCCCCTTCCTTTTTTTGGAGGAAAATGATAATTATCTAGACACTGTTCAAAATCCATCAAGATAGATAACTAGGAATAAGGAGAGTTTACCAATTACCTATAATCATTAAACAAATTACTACTTTAGCTCCTTTTGGTGAGGCAATGCAGAGGAATTTTAAGGTTCATATGCAAATAATGTTCTTGTATTTTTATGTAAATATTGTTTACTTGGATACCAAACTGGATATCAATTGTTTTCCTAAAAGGAGGTTTATTCTGAAGTATGCATAATGACTGTCTTTATGAAGAATTTGTAATTATCAATGATATCACTACAAGAACATATTTCCTATGCTTGTTCAAAAAAAAAAAAAAAATGAAAAGCCTCCATGTACTCCATAAACTCCTAACTGGATTTTGCTACAAATATCTCAGAACATGTTGTCTTCATCTATTTCCAGAAAACATTAAACCACGGCTCTCAACAAGCTGTTCTCATTTATACTACAATGCATTTGTAGTGTTGGCAAATGGGAAATCCCAGAGCGGATGAATAAACAGGAAGCTTCATCTAGTGTTAATAATCCCCTAGGACCCTATTTGTAAAGAAATGGCCTTTGCAAGAACATGCACAAATGTGCAGTTTCATACTTGGCAGAAAACCCGTGAATTTTATCCCCAATTCATTTAGTAACTTTATGGTGTTTCACATACAAAAACATATATAAACTTGTGACCTTGGGCATATTTACGAAGACTATATATGTATGCGGGTGTATGTATACATATGCATGTATATCATCATTTATCATCTTGTATGTTTAATAAATGTATCATATATATGATTTAACAGCAGTTCTTACACAAAGAACTCTTTAATTACAGAAAATGTTAGCATGACATGAAATGGAGTAAAACTAAGCTGGATAGATTGGTCCATTCCCACCAAAGCAACTTTTAAAATACTGTATAGAACATATTTACAGTGGCACTCGCCCTTAAACAATGGGAGTAGTTCTCTGCAATCCCACAACCACCTTAACACAAAGCAGAGAGATATGGCAGTAACACTGTTAACCTGTGATTATACTGAAACACATTATTTTCAAAATACAAAATAAAACAATTCTGTATTGTGTAATGACAACCTGTGGGTTCTAGACATATTTTGAATAGATAAAGAACACAAGATGAACTTTGAGAACATATAACATCTCTTAGAATACTCTTCACAAGATTTGTTATTTGTTGTACATCGTGTGAAATAAGTTTTATGTCAGAAATTTATTTGGGGGCGCCTAGGTGGCTCAGTGGGTTAAAGCCTCTGCCTTCAGCTCAGGTCATGATCTTAGGGTCCTGGGATTGAGACCCACATCAGGCCTGCTTCCCCCTTTCTCTCTCTGCCTGCCTCTCTGCCTACTTGTGATCTCTCTCTCTGTCAAATAAATAAATAAAATCTTAAAAAAAAAAAAAAAAGAAATTTGTTTGGGAGCACTATTCAATCTCCATGCAAAATTCTTGAAAGTGATAACCATTTCCTTAACTAGAATCATAGACCCTAAATTCTTCTGTTGTAATTGCTTCTATCCTTGATTATTCATTTCCATGAATCTTCAGCTATAGTAAAAGAATGTTTTATTTTATAAGTTGATTACGGTCATATAAGCAAAAAAAAAATTCATAAATAAAATCATTGCTACAATGTTTAAGTTTATATTATATTACCCTGAGGTTATGTTAGCATAATTCACGTAGGTGTATATAATAAGTAGAAAGGCAAAATTTCCCTAGAAGCATGTGAGCAGGCCCAGAAATACTTTTTGCTTAATACCACATTATATAAATTGCTTTAAAAATGCTCTAGGATCATAACAATAATAAATTCTAACTATAGGTGGTCATTTCTGAGCAAAAAAGGCAAATGTTTTGGCATGGATGAAGAATTCAACACTAAATGATAAATTAAGTTTTTAAAGTTTATGAAAAAAGGTTTTTAAATATAAAGAGCTTGTCACAGCTTTCAAGCAGTAGGAGACTTTCTACAAAGGGGAATGAAATAGGAAAAGAAACCCTTTTGTAAAATTCTCAGCCCAATAATTATTCTTAAATATGAACAAATCATCATCTAGAAAGAGATACCATCTTCTCTTATGTAATTGATTTAAAAGATGGAATTTTAAAAATTCTTTATTATATTAACTGGATTTGAGGTTGTGAGCATTTAACACCTGTAAAAGCGGAAGGGAAAGATAGGTTTATTTGGTATTATCTGCATGTGTACAATTACAGAAGTGAAAAGCAAACATTGGCCCAGGGGGATGACTCAGCCTCTGTTAGTACTGGTGCTGCTTCAGCCACTTTAAGAAATAGTTGTTCTTTTAAAGTTATGTATAAATCATCTTTTTTGAAACTAGACACTTATCGTTTATAGAGTTTACATAATCTGAGTTGTAATGTTTGAGGAACTGGAAAGGGAATGAAAACATAATTTCTCCCTTACAACCGCAGAAGCGGCTGGCTTGCAAATCTTTTGCCTTGAGATTTGTTGATGATTAACGGCAAGAAAGTAAGAAAAAAAAAAAAAGAGTATTTACAAGCCATTGCCAACGTGATTTTAGTTCTCACATAATCTCCAGGACCCTTCCCACCGCTAAATGAACATACATTAAGTAAAAACAATGTGCTCCCTACACTAACTTCAGGTTCAGTGTAAGTTCTCTAGGTTACCCCCTCTTGCCATAATGGGCAGCCTTCCTTCCCTCCTTGCTCTTGCAGAATTCCAGGGAAACCCATGAAGTACAGTTAAAGAGAACTGAAAAGAACAGTAGCTCAGAGCAAAACCTAAGACTTTAAGATTGGCTTACAAATTTAAATTGGCTTATGAAAAACAAACAATCAAAGCAATACAGAGAAACAACAACAAAACTTAAGCAATATGGCAGATAAAATTAACTGGAAACCCAGCAATACATAGCCACACGCAAGTGGAAAGTGAAGACCAAATGGCTCACAGATTTAGGATTAATTTAATTGAAAGAAATCTGGTCACCTATATGGATATACAAGATGACAGAAAGCTAATTCTACTGTCCCAACTATGTTATATTAGTAACTGCCTTAAATATGCTAATGATAGAAATGATAGGTGCGGGGTGCCTGGGTGGCTCAGTGGGTAAGCCTCTGCTTTCGGCTCAGGTCATG
>ML112122.1:0-13211 GCA_003697995.1 Taxidea taxus jeffersonii
GATCATGACCTGAGCCGAAGGCAGCCGCTTAACCAACTGAGCCACCCAGGCGTCCCAAGCAATTATTTTAAAAGTAGGTGAGATGATTGGAGAAACTGAGCCAAGAACATTTAATATGAGGGAGTTACTATTAATTTTTTAGGTATTATGATGATATTATCAATGTTTTTCAGAAGGAATCCCTATCTTGAGAGACACTGAGCAGATCCAACTAACCTAAAGCTGCCTGACTTAAAGGAACTAGGAAATAATAAACGGATGCTATTCTCAGCAACCCCCCCAAGTCCGTATCTTTCAGAGACTTATTTTTTAATATTTTATTTTTATTTATTTATTTGAGAGAGAGACAGTGAGAGAGAGCATGAGCGAGGAGAAGGTCAGAGGGAGAAGCAGACTCCCCGTGGAGCTGGGAGCCCGATGTGGGACTCGATCCCGGGACTCCAGGATCATGACCTGAGCTGAAGGCAGTTGCTTAACCAACTGAGCCACCCAGGTGCCCTCTTTCAGAGACTTATGTCAAAGGATTTATGGATGAAATAGTGTGATATTGGGATTTGCTTCCAGTTTTAACCCAGCTGTGAAGGTTCATGGGTGGGAGTCTAACACGAGAGACCTTTTGTTGCTAACTGCTACAGCTGAGTGGTGATGGGTTGCTTATACTATCCATCCATCTTCATAAATACATGAGATTTCCCATAATAAAAACATTTTTAATTGCTCAGCAAAAGCTGATGTTATTCATAATGGACTGAAGCTTTAAAGGCCCTGGGGTGGCTTCTGAATCACAAGGAGATTTGGAACAGTGTCATTCCAGCTTCAGGGATGAATGTGTGGGTTGAATAAATGCTCAGCCTAGATTTAGTTTGTACTCCTGGTAGAATGGGGCTCAAAATAGAAAATAAACTCAGTTATAGAAATATAAGAAAACGTTTTGTACTCTTGAATTTGTGAACTGGCTCACATGGCTCTCCACCCCACATTATCCACTCTGAAAAGTTCCCTCTGAAAAGCCTGAGGCCCAGGGCGCTTATAAGCTGACCCGCCTTCCCATTTGGTCTCGCCCACAGCAGATGTGGCGCAGATGTGGAAGAAAGCAGGTGCCTCCCCCAAGACAATGGGCTTCTGATCCTCATGCTGTCTTGGGGAGCTGGCTGAGAGAGGCTGAGTGCATGGAGCCTGAGGAGGCCCCTGTGAGGACCTGTGGCTAGATATGGTGGTTGCTGGTCTCTGGTCCCTTCAGTTCTGGGCTGCTTCCCACAGAGTGGAGGCAATTGAGCGGCCTTAGGTCATTTGCTGGGGAGGCTCTGACAAGCACAGCTTGGGGCCTGAGCTGGGGAGAACCTGAGCCACCCAGAACCTCACTTGCTATCCACAGGGCCTGCACCCCGACTCCCAGCAAGTCTGCCAAGGGGGCCCTGTCCAGACCCTCCCCACCATAAGCATTCACTCTTGGGGGTGGTTCCCAGACCCACCAGCCTGAGGCATGAGCTCTTGTCCCCTCTGCTTTCCCTGGACCCTACTTGGCACACAGAGCCTTGGTTTCCCTCAGGTGGGGGCATCCCCAGCATCCTGCACCTGGGATTACTGGGGTCACCGTCACTCCCCAGCAGTTGACGAGACTAGCACAGGCCTCCCTTGTTATCCTGCTCCTCCCCCCTCACCCTACTTTTGGGGGATATGGAAGGCCTCTGCCCCCAACTCACCTGCCTGCCTTCCCCAGTTGGAGACTGTGACATTCATGAGTACTTGACCTGGGGGCAGCTTATCTGAGCCTTAATAGAGAAAGGCACAACGTAGAAAAAAGAAAGCAGGGATGTGCCAGGGTGTTGGCTGGGAGAGCCCCCAGATGTGTAACATACAATGGTAAGTCCCCAGTCCACACATTCCAAATGTATGTATTAATTTGAGGTGAGAGAGTAAAAAGAGTATTTGGCAAATATAACTAAATCAATATGGTTCATCCAAATTAAACCCTTCCAATTATAATTTGGGCTTTCATTAAAGCTATAACTTTATTATAAACAGAAAAAAAATGGATCTGTTGTAAGTATCTGTGACTTATACCCAGAGTAAACACACTGTAGCATAATTGCACACTTCCTGGGTTTTAAAAACTGACATTGTTTGCATAAGAGAAAGTACTGACCTTCCACCTACAAATGACCCCAAATAGATTTCCAAGGAAAATAGCATCTTTTACCAACTTTTTCCAGCTGTCTTTCCTTTTGTAACTACTGCCAAATCTGCTTCTTATGAAGGTCATGGGAAATCATAAGAAGGCTCAAAAACAGACTCTAAGAGCACAGATCAAAGTGCTCCCCCACGTGTTTGGAGAAAATAAAAGGGGATTAGAAGCAGTTATCATGCATTTATTTCGTTCTAGCTAGAAGAACTCCATTAGGCAGGCAAGCCTGCTAAGTAGATAATCTCACAACTTTCAAGTGGGCATCTGAAATTAAAAGAACAATCAAAGGTAATAATCCATTGTTTCAAGGGTGTAAGATTGAAGGAATTAAACAGACCAGTAACTACATGTCTTTTTCCTTGACCCTCAGTCTAACATTCTGGAATTTTATCTCCAATAATCTTGGCATTGTGCCCCCTTCTGCCTAGTCTATGGAAACCAGATTTTCAGTAACACTGATTCCTGAATGATCTAAGAGAAAGAATAAGGATGTTCCCCTCTATAAAAATCAAGGCAGAACCTGGTGCACAGTACATTTTCATGTGTCCTTGGATACTGAATGCATATTTTCTGGTCTCTGGAAAATCTTTCTTTCCTGCTGATGACATAAATTGAAGTTTGTTTTGCTCCCGTAAAGATACTTTCCTGGCACACACTGGTCTGTTCTGGAAAAGTTTGTGTTTCAGTATGGTGGCCAGAGGATTGCTTGTTTAGGAACTAAATTGTTACGAATGGTGGAAAAGGAGGCTTTGTATCCTAATCAGATGATAGTCAGAGAAGCAAACAAGTCAATTTACTTAAACTATATTGGAAAACATTTCAACAAAATCAATGATTTCTTCAAGAAGTCCCAATGACTTATTATATATTCATCTCGTGTTTTCAAATTGTCCAACAACCTTAAAACATGGAACTTCGCAACTAGGTACGATTCAGCCCAGCAGCACTCAGGACATGTTTTCCTCACATATGTGTATGCGGGTGGAGTGTACGTGTGAGTGTGCAAACACAAAGACAATCGTGTGCCAGAAGCTTCCTTTCGAGAAAGCTCAGCGTGATAGTACTCATTTACAAAACAGTATCAGAAGCAATTATTCCCACTATTACAGGCTCCTTTTGGTTTTGAAATGATTTAGTAGGTTTAAGCAGGAAGCTTCCTGGTGTATTTAAATGATTCTGTTAAAATGTGTTGATTCACTCTTCCCTCCTAGGGAGTTACACCCAGCAAACAGAAGTCTCAATTAGAATTATTAGCTGGCCGTGTCCTTTTCACGCCATTACATCATAACTCAGTTTTTTTACAAGTGTTACAAATCAACATACTTTTCCACGAAACTCCAGAAAGGTAGTTTAATTTAGTTTGGCAAATCCACACACTGTGACTGGTTTTCCATTTTCTTGTCATCCCGTTTTTGGTGCAAAAGCATATGAGATTTCCTTCTATAGTTCAAGTTATGTCTTCAAATATCTATAATGTGAAGTTATTTCTCCCAAAATACTGTATCGTCTGGGCTACATCTTATGGGAAAAAGCCAGGCATTGAATTCCCATTTCATCTCAGATAAAATCCAAATTCCTTGACAGGACTGGAAAGAGTGTGTCATCTGCCATCTGCTGCCCCATCTCAGGCCACACTGCCATCCCCCCGCTTTCCAGCCCAACCTCTTCTGTCTTGGGGTACACAAGACACTGCACACTTTCCTACCTGAAGGCCTTGAGGATGCTGGTCCCTTGATCTGGAACCCTTAATTTTTTTTTAAAGATTTTATTTATTTATTTGACAGAGAGAGATCACAAGTAGGCAGAGAGAGGTGGGTGGAGCAGGCTCCCTGCTGAGTGGAGAGCCCGATGTGGGGCTCGATCCCATGACCCTGAGATCATGACCTGAGTTGTAATCAAGAGTCAGATGCTTAACCGACTGAGCCATCAGGCGCCCCTTGGTCTGGAACCCTCTTGCCCATCTCCTTGCCTGCCTGGTTTCTTCTAACTTTATATGTTTCATCTTAAAGGTCGTTTCCCTAGGGTGGACTTCCCTCACCATCCATCTAAAGTAGAACCCTTGTCAGTAAAGGCGTACAAGACTTTACCTACAAGTGTAAAGGTATGAGGATCCAATGTATAACTTGGCAGTTATAGTGATAACGCTATTACATAGATGAAACTTGCTAAGAAAGTAGAACTTAGGGGCACCTGGGTGGCTCAGTGGGTTAAAGCCGCTGCCTTTGGCTCGGGTCATGATCCCAGGGTCGTGGGATCGAGCCCCGCATCGGGCTCTCTGCTTCCTCATCTCTCTCTCTGCCTCTCTGCCTACTTGTGATCTCTGTCTATCAAACAAATAAATAAAATCTTTAAAAAAAATTTTTTTAAAGTAGAACTTAAATGTTTTCACAAAAAACAAACAAAGGTAAATATGTGAGGTGATTAATATATTGATTAACTTGATGGGGAAAATCCTCTCCCAATGTTTATGAATATCAAACATCACATTATATACTTTAAATATCTTACAATTTTATTTGTAAATTCTACCTCTGTAATACTGGAAAAATATAAAGCAGAGCTCGCCCCTTACCTGCCGCCCCCCAGCTACTCTCTGTTGTAGTCCTGTTTAATTTTCTTCATATCTCTATCAGAGGCTATAACTGTGATATTTATTTGTTTGTTTGTAGTCTATTGTCTCTCACTAAAATGTAAATTCTTGGAAGTCAAAGGCCTTTGTCCATCTTGCTCATCCCCATGTCTCTGTACCCTTGCAACATGTCATATTAAGAGTCAAAAGATATTTCCTGAAACAACAAATAATGGAGAGGCCTTGGCCTGTGCCAGGAGATCTGGCCTCTAGGCTAAACCTACCATTGACCAGCCCCGTGGCCCTAGACAGACCCCAACCTCTCTGGACCTTGCCATTATTCATCTAAAATAGGGAGATTAGATGTCTTGGGGGTAAGATGGCTGCCAAGTTTTGATACTTGATTCTTCCTTCCTCGTTTTCTCACAATGACACTGGAACAACCAGTATTTAGGGCAACCTCAGAAAAAGTATGGGTAGGTTCTGAGGTAGAATAACAGGGTCAGGAGGTATAACAACAGAATTTCGATCAGCTTCCATGCTTCCCCATCTCCATGCATGGAGCCCAGCCTTAGTAGCCACCTTCCTACTGAGTAGGAGATGTTTCTATCACCCCTTTACACACCTTCCCCAGTCTTAGGTGGTGAGGCAACTATAACCTGAGGACATGGGAACAGAATGGAAAGAAACACTCATATCCACAAGTGCTCATGGGAATGCCTAGTATTTTTTTAGTTCATCAGTGAAGGTGTCATGATGGAAAAGGCACTGATAGACTGGCAGAAGGCAGTGGAGGGAACATTCCAAGATAAGAAGGAAAGGAGTTTAGAGAGCGTGGGACAGTAGTCATGTCATTCTTTTTTTTTTTTTTTAAGATTTTATTTATTTATTTGTTAGAGAGAGAGAGAGAACACAGGCAGACAGAGTGGCAGGCAGAGGGAGAAGCAGGCTCCCTGCCGAGCAAGGAGCCTGATGTGGGACTCGATCCCAGGACACTGGGATCATGACCTGAGCCGAAGGCAGCCACTTAACCAACTGAGCCACCTAGGCATCCTAGTCATGTCATTCTTGATGCTTGTCCAACTTGCCCTGTCAAATGTTGCATTCAATGCCCAATGTCAGACTCTGAAACATTTTTGTAGCATCCTTCACAAGCCCGAGCTCTGGAAGAGAGAAGCCTGATAACTTGTTATTCATTTTGTGAAAAGTCTGTCCTTTTGAAATGAAGCAAGATGGGGTACAGTGAGTGTGACAGCATATAAATCACTCAACTAAGCAAAGGGAGCCCCCGGATTCTGTGAGCATGAGAATTTAGTGGAGGCTGGAGGTGGGGCTCTGGCAGAAAGTTGTGATGGAAACGGAGGGTAGGCTTGGGTTTACAGTGAAGAGGTCAATGAAGATGGAATGGCAAAGAGAACTTTGAATCAATAGGACAAAGATGGTGGTTAGTTCATTGGTTATGAAACAAAAATTCAAGACTTCAGCTGTTGGGGCACCTGGGTGGCTCAGTGGGTTAAGCCTCTGCCTTCAGCTCAGGTCACGATCTCAGGGTCCTGGGATCAAGCCCCACATTGTGCTCTCTGCTCAGCAGGGAGCCTGCTTCCCCCCCACCCCCTGCCTGCTTCTCTGCCTACTTGTGATCTTTCTCTCTCTCTCTCTCTGTCAAATAAATAAATAAAATCTAAAAAAAAAAAAAGACTTTGGCCTTTGACAGGAGAAAATATAGCCAGAATGTAGACTCCTAGAGCTTTGGAAATGACAGGAAAGAGGGAAGGAAATAGTCAATGGGAAAACCAGCCAGAGATAAAGGACTGTTTTGATTTGTTTTGCAGTGTTTGTTGGTTTTGTTTTCTTTTGTTTTTGAGGGGTGGAGATGTGGAGATGTAGGTGGCTAAGGGTGTTAGGACAGGAGAGACCTAAGTCTTGGAATTAGAAGGTGGTGTTCCAGAGGCAAGGGAGGTAGGCAAGGCAGCTTGGCAAGCAAATTGTCCAGAATGACTCTCTATGGGACAGATTTGTGGGACTTTATTTGTCTCCATTACTATTATTATTATTTAGTTGCATAACTGATCTGTAATAAAGCACACATCATTTAAGTGTACAATTGGATAAGTCTGACATACATAGACCCCTGTGAAAGCATCACCACAAGCAGTAGAATGAACACAGTATGTCCAAAGCCCCGTCGTGATCTCCTCTTCCAGTCTCTCCCCATATCACACTGATCTGCTTCTTGCCACACAAAGTCAGCTTGTGTTTTCTAGAATTTCATATAAATAGAGGCATACAACAAGTACTCTGTTTTGTCTGACTTCTTCCAGTCAGCATAATTATTTTGAGACTCATATCTGTTGTTAACATGTTTTCTTTCTTGTTTATGGCAAAGAAGCTATATTCGTTTCCTGTGGCCATTGCAACTAATGACCACAACCTGGGTGGCTCACAGAAAAGAAATTGATTCTCTCACAGTTCTGGAGGCCAGAAGTCTGAAGCCAAGGTGTCAACAGGGTGGTTCCTTGTGAGGGTTGTGAGGAAGAATCTGTTCCATGCCTGTCCCCTAGCTGCTGGGGACTGCTGGCAATCTGCAGCTTTCCTTGGCTTGTGGGAGCATCACTCCAATCTTTAACATAGAAAGGGTTAATGGGGAAGTAAATAGAACAGGAGACCGATGGACAAAGGTGAAGAAATGAAGGAGGAAGAAATAAGAAGAAGAATGAACTGGAAGGTGTTGAGGGGAAGTGTGGAACACTTTCCCACTTGGCCTTTCAGTCAAAAATTTCTAGTTTCCCTTTTGGCAGTTCTCCAACACAGATTTAAGATTTTAAGAAAATGTAACTTCTCTGTTCCAGCAAACAGTTTATAGCAAAGAGGCTGGACCTACTCTGAGAAGTCAGTCTGACTCTGAAGCCATGGTTGAACACGAGATGGCATGCTTTCTAGCTCAATGGGGCCTTCCTGGTACCAACAACCTCAGTGCCTTTAGGAAATTCTGTCACTGTAGTACACAGACTCACTGCTCTCAGGTGACTTCCCATGATCTCTAATGAAGCCAAGCCCAACTCATTTAACATTCCCTTTCTTTTTTAGTTCTCATATAAAGTCTTCTTTTCCACATCTACCTTTTCTTCTAACAAAACTTCCCAAAAGGGGGGTCACTAGCTGCTGTCTCTACTTCTCACTTCCCATTTCCTCTTCAACCCACTCTGGACAGACTCCTGTTCCACACTCCACTGCTCTCATCAAGGCCAACAGTGGCCTCCTGTCCCCAGAATCACTGTTCACTCCCCAGTCCTCATGCTCCTCTCCTTCATGACGCCTCTCCTGCTTCTTCCCAACTTCACAGATGCCACCTCAGAATCCTTGGCTGGCTCCCACTCTACTTCCCATTTCCTCTCCAACTGCTTTCTCAACCTAGCTGGGTCTCCAGTCTATCACTGTCATTAGAAGTATGGCCCTAGATGCTAGATCATAGAGGACATTGCTGTTTCCATCTTTTTCTCCCTTGGATTGCTTGCTCTGGGGGAAGTTAGCTGATCTAACATGAAGATACTCAAGCAGCCCTACAGAGAAGCAGACATGACAAGGAACTGAGGCTCATTGTCAACAGCCACATAAGGAAACAATCTTGGAAGTGCATTGCCCAGCCTCAGTCAAGCCTTCAGATGACTGCAGTCCCTGCTGACGGCTTGACATACAACTTCCTGAGACATCCTGACCCAGAAACACCTTCCTAAGTGACTCCTAACCACTGGTTAACATCCTATTGCCTTGGATCTTCTCATGCCTGCCTTCTTTGGATCATTTAGGACTTAGTCTTCTATGACCACTCATTTTAAGTTAACCACTTTCCCACTGGCATCCAAAAAATTCTCCACCACCCTCCTCTGTTTTATTTTCCTCCTAGCACTCATCACTAATCATAATTATTTTTTCATTGATCTGTTTGTTTTCTCATTGTCTGAGCAGGAAAATGTTCTTATATGTACCATGTCATCCTCTGTGCTCAGAAAAATTCAGAGAACAAAATATGTGCTCAGTAAACATTTACTGAATAAAACAAAGAATAAAACTATTTAAATATTATGGAGGAGCAAGATGGCAGAGGAGTAGGAGACCTAATATCATCAGGTCCAAGGAGTTAGGCTACATAGTTATCAAATCATTCTGAACACCTGTAAACTTAACAGGAGATAGAAGAGAAGAAGAACAGTAATTCTAGGGACAGAAAAGCGACCACTTTCCAGAAGTTAGGACGTGTGGAGAAATGAATCTGAGGTGACAGGAAGATAGACCTCGGAGGGAAGGGCTGGCTTCCGGCAAGCAGCGGAGAAATGGAGCACAAAATTGGAACTTCTAGAAGTCTGCTCCACTGAGGGACATCACCCCAGAGGCTAAGCAGGGGGTGTAGCCCTTGTGGGGACAGTGTGGTCTCAGGACCTGCAGAGTCACAGAAAGACCAGGGTGTCTGAGTGTGGCCAGGCTTGCAAGTATCGGAGTGGGGAAGCTGGCTGCAGAGACAGAGCCAAGAAGTGAGCTCTCAGCTCAGGTTTACCTTAAACCATGATCTAAGGCATAGTTGGGCAACTGCTCTTCATGCAGGGACCCCATAAGTGCCAGATCTGGGGAGGCCCCCTCCTTCCTCCTCTGGGAGGAGTGGCGTGGGAGCATGCAGCAGGAGTCTGCTGGGTTTGGAGGCTCCAAACGACACCATGCACCAGAGATAGAAATGGTCAGTCATAGGCTGGGTGAGCTCAGAGCGCAGCTGGAGACTAGGGAGACAGGAGTGATTGGCCACTTTTCTCTGAGGGCGCACTGAGGAGTGGGGCCCTGAGCTCTCCGATCATCCGGGCTGGAGATTGGGAGACTACCATCTTCATTCCTGTCCTCCAAAGCAGTATGGAAAGCATTCAGGAAACAAAAGCTCCAGAGAGCAAAACCAAGCAGATTACTTAGCTTGGCCCCTGGCAAGGGCAGTGCAACTCCACCTCAAGCAAAAACATTTGAGATTCACTGCAACAGGCCCCTCCCCAAGAAGATCAACAAGAACATCCAGCCAAGACCAAGTTCATTGATCACTGAGAACTGTCAAACTTCCGAACTACAGGAATACAGCACATAGAATCCATGACGTTTTTCCCATGAGTTTTTAGTCTTTCAAAGTTAAATTTTTTTAATTTTATTTTTTTTCTTATGCTATTTTTTTTAATTTTTCCTCTTCCTATTTTAACATTTTTAAACTATTTTTTCTTATCAATACCTTTTTAAAAATCTTTTTAAATTTTCATTGTTATAGTAATATTCTACCCCTTCATTGTGTTTTACCTTATTTTTTATAGACATATAGGTTTTCTTTCTTTAAAATTCTGGGATACAGTTTCTTCTAAGATCAAAATATACCCTAAATCTAGTACATGGCTTTGTTCTACTCTCCAGCCTGATCACATTCATTCTTCTTTTTTTTCTTTTTTTCAACCAACTTCTTATCTTATCAATTCCTTTTTTAGAATTTTTAAAAAATTCTCATCTTTACAGTCATATTCCATCCCTTCATTGTGTTTACCCTTATTTTTGTATATATATAAGTTTTTCTTTCTTTCTTTTTTAAAAAATTTGTGAGGCAGTTTCTTCTAACAGACCAAAGAGAACCACACACTTGATTTTGGGTGTATCTTGGTCTGTTAGAAGAAATTGTTTCCCAAAATTTTAATGGAAGAAACACACACATATATATACACACTAGATTGCTAGATTTGGGATATATATTGATCTATTAGAGAATTAGGAATATAGATGACCAAATGATGGAGAATAAAGAAGCTGATAAAAAGAGAGACAAACAACTACTGTATCATGAGGGGAGAATTCGAGAGATAAGTGATACCATTAGATGAAAAAATATTAGAATAATTGGGATCCCAGAAGAAGAAGGAAGAGAGAAAGGACCAGAGGCATATTGGAGCAAATTATAGCAGAGAATTTCCCTAATTTGACAAAGGGAACAAGCATCAAAATCCAGGAGGCACAGAGAACTCTGCTCAAAATCACTAAAAATAAGTCCACACCCTGTCATCTAATACTAAAACCTAGAAGTCTCAGTGACAAAGAGAAAATTCTGAAAACAGCTCGGGGATAAGAGGTCTGTAACATACAATGGCATACAATGGTAGAAATATTAGATTGACAGGAGACCTATCCACAGAGACCTGGCAGGCCAGAAAGGACTGGCATGATATATTCAGAGCAATAAACAAGAAAAATATGCATCCAAGAATACTATATCCAGTTAGGCTGTCATTGAAAATAGAAGGAGAGATAAAAAGCTTCCAGGACAAACAAAAACAAAAGAATTTGCAAACACCAAACCAGCCCTACAGGGAATATTGAAAGAGGTCCTCTAAGCAAAGAGAGCCTAAAAGTAACAGACCAGAAAGGAATAGAAACAATGTACAATAACTGTCACCTTACAGGCAGTCCAATGGCATGAAATTCATCCCTTTCAATAGTTACCCTGAATGTAAATAGTCTAAATGCCCCAATCAAAAGACACAGGGTATCAGAATGGATAAAACAGGATGCATTCATATGCTGGTGCAAGAAACTCATTTTAGACCCAAAGACACCTCCAGATTTAAAGTGAGGGGGTGGAAAAAAAATTTACCATGCTGGTGGACATCGAAAGAAAGTTGGGTGGCAGTCCTAATATCAGATAAATTAGATTTTAATCCAAAGACTATAATAAGAGATGAGGAAGGACACTATATCATACTTAAAGGGTCTGTCCAAAAAGAAGATCTAACAATTTAAATATCTATGTCCCTAATATGGGAACAGCCAATTATATAAACCAATTAATAACAAAATCAAAGAAACACATCGACAATAATATAATAATAGTAGGGGACTTTAACACCCCCCTCGCTGAAATGGACAGATCACCCAAGCAAAAGATGAACAGGGGATAAAGGCTTTAAATGACACACTGGACCAGATGGACATCGCAGATATATTTAGAACATTCCATTCCAGTGTAACAGAATATGCATTCTTCTCTAGAGCACATGGGACATTCTCCAGAATAGATCACATCCTGGGTCACAAATCATGTCTCAACCAGTACCAAAGATTGGGATCATTCCCTGCATATTTTCAGACCACAGTGCTTTGAAACTGGAACTCAACCACAAGAGGAAAGATGGAAAGAACTCAAATACATGGAGACTAAAGAGCATCCTACTCAAGAATGCATAGGTCAACCAGGAAATTAAAGAAGAACTTAAGAATTCATGGAAACAAATGAAAATGAAAACAGAACTGTCCAAAATCTTTGGAACACGGCAAAGGCAGTCATGAGAGGAAAGTACATAGCCTACAAAACTTCCACAAGAAACAGAAAAGGTCTCAAGTACACAGCCTAACCCTACACCTAAAGGAGCTGGAGAAAGAACAGCTAAGAAAGCCTAAACCCAGAGGGATAAGAGAACTAATAAATATCAGAGCAGAAATTAATGAAATAGAAACCAAAAAACCAATAGAACAAATCAACAAAACTAGGAGCTTGTTCTTTGAAAGAATTAATAAGCTTGATAAACCCCTGGCCAGACTAAACCAAAAGAAAAGAGAAAGACCCAAATTAATAAACTTATGAACAAAAGAGGAGAGATTACAACTGACACCAAAGAAATACAAACAATTATAAGAACATATTATGAGCAAATATACACCAACAAATTTGACAATCTGGAAGGAATGGATGCATTCCTAGAGACATATAAACTACCAAGACTGAACCAGGAAGAAATAGAGAACCTGAACAGACCCATAACCAGTAAGGAGATTGAAGCAGTCATCAAAAATCTCCAGATGGCTTCCCAGGGAAATTCTACCAAACATTTAAAGACGAATTAATACCTATTCTCCTGAAACTGTTCCAAAAAATAGAAATGGAAGGAAAACTTCCAAACTCATTTTATGAGGCCAGCATTACCTTGATGCCAAAACCAGACAAAGATCCCATCAAAAAGGAGAGTTACAGACCCATATCC
Organism: Taxidea taxus jeffersonii; assembly: GCA_003697995.1. Lineage (NCBI taxonomy): Eukaryota > Metazoa > Chordata > Mammalia > Carnivora > Mustelidae > Taxidea > Taxidea taxus. Next base: position 12,797 of record ML112122.1, read on the forward strand.
TTGATGAACACAGATGCAAAAATTCTCACCAAAATACTAGCCAATAGGATCCAACAGAACGTTAAAAGGATTATTCACCACGACCAAGTGGGATTTATTCCTGGGCTGCAAAGTTGGTTCAACATCTGCAAATCAATCAATGGAATACAGCATAGTAATAAAAGAAAGAACAAGAACCAAATGATACTTTCAATAGATGCTGAAAAAGCATTTGACAAAGTACAGCATCCTTCCTTGATCAAAACTCTTCACAAGAGGACACATACTTCAATATCATAAAAGCCATCTATGAAAAACCCACAGCAAATATCATTCTCAATGGAGAAAAACTGAGAGCTTTCCCCCTAAGGTCAGGAACATGGCAGGGATGTCCATCTATCACCACTGCTATTCAACATAGTACTAGAAGTGCTAG
>ML112122.1:13311-52317 GCA_003697995.1 Taxidea taxus jeffersonii
CAGTTGCATTTCTATACACCAACAGCAAGACAGAAGAAAGAGAAATTAAGGAGTCAGTCCCATTTAATTGCACCCAAAACCATAAGATACCTGGGAATAAACCTAACCAAAGAGGCAAAGAATTTGTTCTCAGAAAACTATAAAGTACTCATGAAAGAAATTGAGAAGACACAAAGAAATGGAAAAACATTCCATGCTCATGGATTGGAAGAACAAATATTGTGAAAATGCCTATGCTACCTAAAGCAATATACACATTTAATAGAATCCCTATCAAAATACTATCATTTTTTTCAAAGAAATGGAACAAATAATCCTAAAATTTATATGGAACCAGAAAAGATCCAGAATAGCCAGAGGAATGTTGAAAAAGAAAACCAAAGTTGGCGCCATCACAATCCCAGACTTCAAGCTCTATTACAAAGCTATAATCATCAAGACAGTATGGTACTGGTACAAAAACAGACACATAGATCAATGGAACAGAATAGAGAGCCCAGAAATGGACCCTCAACTCTATGGTCAACTAAACTTTGACAAAGCAGGAAAGAATGTCCAATGGAAAAAAAGACAGTCTCTTCAACAAATTGTGTTGGGAAAATTGGACAGCCCCTTACAGAAGGATGAAACTGGACACTTTTCTTATACCACCCACAAAAATAGACTCAATATGAATGAAAGACCTCATTCCTGAGAGACAGGAATCCATCAAAATCCTTGAGAACACAGGCATCAACCTCTTTCACCTCAGCTGCAGCAAATTATTCCTAGAAACATCATGAAAAGCAAGGGAAGCAAGGGCAAAAATGAACTATTGGGACTTCATCAAGATCAAAAGCTTTTGCACAGCAAAGGAAACAGTCAACAAAACCAAGACGACTGACAGAATGGGAGGAGATATTCACAAATGACATGTCAGATAAAGGACTAATATCCAAAATGTATAAAGAACTTATCAAACTCAACACCCAAAGAACAAACAATCCAATTAAGAAATGGGCAGCAGACATGAACAGACATTTCTGCAAAGAAGACATCCAAACAGCCAACAGACACATGAAAAAGTGCTCAACATCACTCGACATCAGAGAAATACAAATCAAAACCACAGTGAGATACCACCTCACACCAGTCAGAATGGCTAAAATTAACACGTCAGGAAATGACAGATGTTGGTGAGGATGCAGAGAAAGGGGAACCCTCCTACACTGTTGGTGGGAATGCAAGCTGGTGCAGCCACTCTGGAAAAAAGCATGGAGGTTCCTCAAAGAGTTGAAAACAAAGCTACCCTACAACTCAGCAATCACACTACTCGGTATTTACCCTAAAGATACTAATGTAGTGATCTGAAGGGACATGTGCACCCAAATGTTTATAGCAGCAATGTCCCATTAGCCGAACTATGGAAAGAACCTAGATGTCCATCAACAGATGAATGGATAAAGAAGATGTGAGATATATATATATATATACACATACACAATGGAATACAATGCATCCATCAAAAATGAAATCTTTCTATTTGCAATGACATGGATGGAACTAGAGGGTATTATGCTAAGCAAAATAAGTCAATCAGAGAAAGACAATTATCATATGAGGAATTTGAGAGGCAGGATGGGGGTTCATAGGAGGTAGGGAGGGGAAAAAAATGAAACAAGATGGGACCAGGGAGGGAGATAAACCACAAGAGACTCTTAATTTCATGAAACAAACTGAGGGTTGCAGGCAGGTGGGAGGGGAGGGATAGGGTGCCTGGGTTATGGATATTGGAGAGGGTATGTGCTATGGTGAGTGCTATGAATTGTGTAAGACTGAGGATTCACAGACCTGTACCCCTGAAGCAAATAATACATTATATGTTAATTTAAAAAAATAAAAAAATTTAAAAACTATTTAAATATTAGAACCATAATTCTTAAGAAGGTTTCATTAATTTCTGAGGTTAGAGTGTAAATACTTTTTCTACTAGGTATCCTTGGGTGGCCTGTTGACTTAGAATGTCACAATTATGTTGAAAGTTCCAAAGGACAGATATTTTCAAACACAGCTGGTGGGTGCAGGGAAGAGGTAAGCAGAGATTTTAGAGAGAAAGGGAGGAGGCAAAGTAGATCAAAGATAACACAGATAAAATTTGTGCTGACTCATGGATGCCTCATCGAACCAGATCTGGTTGGCAAAACATTTCTTTTTTTTTTTTTTTAAGATTTTTATTTATTTATTTGATAGATCACAAGTAGGCAGAGAGGCACGCAGAGAGAGAGGAGGAAGCAGGTTCCCCACTGAGCAGAGAGCCCGATGCGTGGCTCCATCCCAGGACTCTGAGACCATGACCTGAGCCAAAGGCAGAGGCTTTAACCCACCGAGCCACCCAGGTGCCCCAAAATGTTTCTAATACATACTCATTATTTAAGCAGATTTTGGAAAATTGGCAAGTTACCATGTATAATAGCTTAAATCTTGACCCAATTCCCCCAATACAGTCAGGAAAATTAATATCTATTTTCATTTCAATTATATGATCTCTCCATGGAAATGGTGGGTGGTTTAAGGGTAAAATACCAGATGTAAATTATTTTGTAACAAACATCTTTATCCTTTTATGTCACAGATGATCCAGGAGTGATATTCAAAAATACTTGACATTTATATAGTAAATATAAATTATTATGTCAGGATATATACTGAAAATTAATAATATTTGTATTTTCTAACTAAACTACATATAGCATAAACATTCTATAGTGCGCGCCAATCAGAAATCATTGTGATAGTTTCCAATTATTTGTGATTTTTACTAATTGTCTCTGTGTTCTGGGCAGTTTGGGTTGGCAGCAAGTGCCATCTGCTCTGTCATGGTGGCCCTTTCCTGCACCCATGACACTAGCCACATTCCTAGGTCCCTCTACTGCTTTCTGCCCTTGTCCCCTTGAGAGTAGGGGAGGCAGAGCCTTCCATCATGGCTAGCCCCAAGTGCATCACCATCCCTCAAGGTATCTTAATGTGACTCCAGCTTTGTTAATAGGCATTTCACTACCTCTCCTCAGCCCCCCTTTTTGAGATGAGGTGGTATCTTATTCTTCAGGTACTCAGAACACCAGCCATGATGAGGTAAATCTTAGGAGTCCACTTCAAGATAATTTAAAAAGGAGTGCTTGGGTGGCTCAGTTGGCTCAGGTCATGATCCCAGAGTCCTGGGATAGAGCCCCACATTGGGCTTACTGCTCAGGGGGGAGTCTGCTTCTCCCTCTCCCTCTGCTCCTTCCCCTGCTTATTCTCTCTTTCTCAAATAAATACATAGTTTTTTTTTCCTAAAGATCATTAAAAGGGATTACAAATATGTTGTAAATAATGGAAAGCTAGATGTGATGAGGTTGAGGACCTCTGTTCTGGAGCAAAGGTATAAGAATATATTGTTGGGAGGATGGATAACAAAGGTCCCTTCTCCTTATAAACACCTTGAGGAGCCCAGAACAGGAGAGAGAATAGGTAAATGCAAAAGGAAATGGGAGCCTTTTGGGAGGACAGCTTGGCACATCTTGCTTGGGCTGAACTGACCTAACACTGAGTAGGCATAAAAAACAAGCCATGTGCCCTGTGTATGTGTCTGCCCCACCCTATGCAACTGTGGGGAAGCTCACACTATGAAAATGTGCAGTCAGGGCTAGGGCCTTGGGCTCAGCCCCCCAGATCCTACATTTCTTGGGGGATCCCAAGTGATAGGCTCAGTAGGTCACTGAGGCTAGACATCACTCAACATCCTAGTCTCTCCTGCAGAGCAACATGCCAGGGGGAAGAGGACTGTATCTCTTCATGTACAGTTTGGGATCCCAGGCCTGAGTGACAGCAGGGGGGCCTCCACTTCCTTCTCTCTGAGCTACAGAGCAAGAGGAGGCTGCTGCCCTCTCTTGGGTGGACGAATGGTAGTCAGGGTTTCAACTAAACCGTCTCAGATTGGGCAGTCTGTGGAACACAGGAACTCCATGTGGCAGAAGGGGCAGCAAGAACAGGTACTGCAGCAGGAGGCTTCTGGGATTTTTGCTCAGTGTCAAGTCTCTTTGACACTTTGAATGGAGTAAGCACCTCGGTTGTTGAGTTTACTGTTGCCAAAGAGACTGCTGGGGGGAAGACCATTCTTGCTCTTCCAAGATGGATGTTTGAATGACTTAAGATGAATACTTAAGGGGCACCTGGGTGGCTCAGTGGGTTAAAGCCTCTGCCTTCGGCTCAGGTCATGATCTCAGGGTCCTGGGATTGAGACCCGCATTGGGCTCTCTGCTCCGCAGGGGGCCTGCTTCCCCCCAACCGCCCCGCCTACTTGTGATCTCTGTCAAATAAATAAATAAAATCTTTTTTTAAAAAGATGAATACTTAAAAGATGTTGTTTTATTATATGTACATCAGGCTGGGAAAGCAGGGTGTATGGCTGTACTTCAGTGGCACCCTCTTTCCCTTGGAACAAATCCAAACTGCCCCCTCATGACAGACCATGAAGGACTCACAGATTCAAGCCAAGGTGTCCTGATTAGGTTCATGCTCAGTTTGCTCTCGTGCCCTAGTGTGAAGTTACAGAGTAAATTGTGTCCCCCAGAAAGGATAGGTTGAAGTTTTAACCTTGGGTACCTATGAATGTGACTTTATCTGGAAATAGTGTCTTTGCAGTGATAGTCAAGTTAAGATGAGAAAGAAAGAAAGAAACCTTTTAGGTTGTGGATCAGAAATATAGCAAAATACAAAAGAAAGAGACTATTTTTGTGTAGTAAAATGTCCTATGAAAATTTCTACTTCAATCTTTTTTGACAAGGTACATGATAGACAAAATGACAATTTTTTTAATAGATCAAAGAAAGAATCCATGAAATTTTTCTCCCTTTATTTATTTCTATGGCCAAGAGACATCCTAGGAGGTGATCATGATTTGATATTTGATCAAATTTGATATTTAGTTTTGCTAATTTGATATTTAGTTTATTTGATATTTGATCAATATTTGATATTTAGTTTTGCAACTAAATCTGCATAATTTCTAATGAAATTACCACTAAGTCCTTGCAGTCGGTAACCTAACCTCACAATAGCCAGGATTTACATGGAGGTAATGCACTTCATGGCTAGAAAACCTCAGCAGACGTGTCTTGTGTGGGCCGGGCATCCATTCCTGCTTCATTTTATCCTGAAAATCTTCTTGGCTTGTTCTAGACTCTTCTCATCCATGGGAGGTTTCCTCTGGCTGCCAGGCTGCAGAAACTTTTTCACCGTGGGGAGATTGCTGATTCTGGTTTTCAGGGCCTGCAGTGCACAAGGGCACAGCTTCAGAGTGGAGCCAAAGCCCAACCCCATCGTTAGCACAAGCCAGGGAACCAGAGACCCTCCTTTGAGGACCAACTTAGTCTCCCCCATCAGCTCCAGTGTGAGGCTGGGAACCAACTGAGTCTCCCCCATCAGCACCAGTGTGAGGCTGGGAACCACACCCAGGGAGACACGAAGGTTGGAGGAAGAAAAGACAGCTCAATGCCATTTGCCCCAAAGACATCTTTCTTTCAGACTCATTTTGGTTTCAGGGCTTCCCTGTCTCCTTCCCTACACATAAATCCTGTGGATTCATCACTCTAGTGCAACAGCCTGACAGGAGACTTTATGTGTGTCGTTCCCTGACAGACAATGAAATACATAGGAAAATTGCCCCGGAATGGCAGACAGAAAATGTAGAAAGGTAAACCACAAGATCGGTCAAAACCAGTCAGCCCACTGAGAGAGGGACAGGGAGAGAGAGAGATTCTGCCCAAAGAAACGTGATGTCTGCCATTAGGACCAGGAGTGCTTCCTTCAGGAAGCAGAAGGAAGGATTGCTGCTCAGGCGGACACACGAAGGAGAGAGAAGGACACACATGAATAAGGGAAAACCCAGAGAAAAAAGGACAGAAACCATATGGGATGGGGATGGGGAGACTGATGCTGAGCTCTAGGTCCTTCTCCTGGTGAAGACAATCTACTCTTGGGGAAGCATCCACCTCAAATGGCCTCAGCATGACAAGATTCTGTGCCTCAATTAGCCCCTAAGAGCTAACCCTGGAGGGCATTGTGGAACTGAGAAGGGACAGTTAAGGGGCTTGAGTCCAAATGTCAGATCCTGAGGTGGGAGATGTGAGCCTTCCCTCCTGATAACTGTGACAGAGATCACCTTCAATAGAGGGAAGTTGGCTAGAAGGCTGGGGTCAATCTCTTCCACATAGTAGAGAAGTTCAACCAGGTGAATGTCAGCCTTGCTCAGCCTGTTGCCAACAAGGTAGTCTTGTCCATGGCTCTTTAACACCTAGAGGATTTGAAGAATCACATCGTGAGCTCAGGCACAGTCAGACTGGGCCCCTCTGCTCCTCCCTGCTCTCCAACCCTACCTCCCCACCTCTGCTGCCTCACTGAGGGGGTGGGGGCTTCAAACCCTCCACATTGCCCCTGACACAGTGAGACACTGGGCCTGGGCTGTTCTTTCCTTCAGCTGAAGCCCTTGCTGATGTCTCCATAAAGCACGTGTCCACTGTACATCTCTTTAAACTATTCCGATGTATGCTACTTTTCCAAATAAGATGTTGGGGAAGTTCATGAAATGTATTAAAGTCTTCCAATAATATGCAAATGATAGCATGAAGAGAAAACCCCATGGCACCACCAACTTCAGGAAATTTTGACAAACACCCCTTCAGACTATGTACACAGAAGGAACTATGGATAATTATCGGGCAAAGAATATAATAAAACTTCAAATGCTACATGGTAATAGACCATTTTCATTTATCTTATCATAGGACTCTGTGATTTCAAAGTATAGCTGTGCTCAAATGGAAGACTGCTCAGGTCTTCGTCATGTGAATGTGCCCCAAACTCAGCACCACGAGGGTCAGGAGAGAGAGTATTTCTTGATTACTATGAATTCTTTCCTCCTTCAATAGGGCCAACACACAAACAATGACTGAACATTGGTTCAGTGATTGACAGAATGATCTAATGCCTTATGAAGATGGGTGTGTCTGTGTTAACCCTTTCATTCTATGGATGGACCCCTGTATCCTCTGCAATCGTTTCTGGTTTTTTGGTTTTTGGGTTTTTCTGGCCCGTGGTTTTTATTTAGCCCAATTTCAGGTACTTTGATCCGGAAATATTCTCCTCTTACCTCCCAGGAGAAACATAACACACATACTATGTAGAGTGATGGAACCTTATTTCCTTAGTTTGCATGACTTTCCTCTCAAGTCTGAGAACCATGTCTTCAAATATGTCAACTAATTTTTCTTTAACATCCCTCCATCTGTCTGCTCTTCTCTGCCCCACTGCCCCCATCTCTGTCCAGAGACATCTCATCCATCCATCCCTGAAACACTACCACATTCTCCTGTAGGGCTAGTGACCTCATGTCTCCCTACCATGTTGCCAGTCTCTCCTGACCCACTGCTGTCATTGTGTTGCTCTTGGATCAAAGCCCCTGCATGGTGCTCTGCAAGATCTATTCCAACCTCCAGAGTGTCTCTCAGAGCCTTGGGCAGCCTGAGCTCTGACTGTGACCATGGGAGTCTGCTGAATAGAGAATTCTAGATTGGGCCCTGGTTAGTGGAAGTCTTGCTGGAAAACTGAGATTTGGGTACAACTGGTACAATTCTTCCTCACTGTCAGTTTTTATAAAATGCCTTGATAGTCAGGGTGCTACATTACTGTTAGCTCATGGGAAGTGAAGGTGAGTGCCTAAGGAATGCCAGTCAGGTCCTAGCTTTCCTTGTCCTCTAAGTCCAGTGCCCCAAAGTGCTCAACAGTCCACTTACCTTTTCAAACACGGGGAGATAACGATCTGTTGTTCTCTCTTTGATCAGGGCAATCTTGGCCTCCTTTTGATCAGGTGGGCATAGAGGCAAAACAATGATCATTTCACTCAAATCGGCTATACCTTCTGTGTACATATCTATCCTGAAAGACAAAGTGACTAAGTTGTGGAAGGTTTTCTGCCTTGATTTTATAGTTGAAAAACAGTATAGCTGAGTAAGCATCAGGAGTTCAGCTCCCACTGGATGCATTTTTATATGCCACCCGTTCAGCTCAGATTTTTACTTGATTTGAACATCTCATTCTAGAACAAGCCATTGACATAGATATATGGCTAAGATGTTCATTACATACATGACCAAAGAAGGGGACAGAGAGCTTTGGTGACTTGTCCAGAGCCCAGAGAAACTGGTGCAATCCCACACGGACCCACTGGGACCATACCTTCCCAGATATGGCAAGCCCATATCTGCTGTGATTTGTTCTGGGCACAAAGGTAATGTGACTCATGTGCCTAAGACATGCCACCTAAGTGATCTCTTGAGAGAGTCCCTGGCACAGACATCTCAGTCCCGCCCCTTTCCTGTTTCATCCTAGTACCCCACCCAGGCCCATTTATGTGCCCAATATCAGCAGGTTTTCCAATTAATTCCCATAACCCTGTCCACATACAGTTGCCCAACTCTGGCCTTGTTTGCATTTCTCAGGCCTTCACCTAAAATAGCCCCTAAAATGGTGAAATTCTTTGGACATTCCAACCAGTACATATTCTAGGAGATTTGGTTTTATTGTTCTCAACTGGGCTTCCTATTAAGAGTTTTTTTAAGTAAAATCTTTATTAACACTTAATTCACATACCATAATGTAAACACTTCTCAAGTGTACAAGTTTGTGATTTTATAGTGAAGATACTCAATTCTGTACCATTACCACTCTAATTACAGAATATTTTCATATTCCCAAAAGAAATGCTATATGCTTTGATAGCCATTCCAGTTTCTTCCCTCTCCAGCCCCTGGCAACCACTAAACTACTTTGTTTCTGTGGATTTGAGTGTTGTGGATATTTCATACAAATAGAGTCATACAATAGGTGCCTTTGTGTCTGGTGTATGTAACATGATGTTTATAAGGTTTATCCATGTTATACCATGCATCAATACTTCATTCCTTCTCATGCCCAAATAATATTCCATTGATGGATAGGCCAATCTTCCAACCACTAATCAGCTGATGCACATTTGCAACGTTTCACTGTTTGAACACTAAGAACAACACTGCTGCAAACATTTGTGCACAAGTCCCAGAGTAGATAGATTTTCAATTATCTTGTCTGTATACCTACCAATGGAGTTGCTGGCATATGGTCAATCTATGTTTAGCTTTTTGAGTAACTGGTAACAGAGCCTTCTGGGATTTAAAGTTCAATCATGTGGTCCCATCACAACAGAGAAGAGAACCCACAGATATGGCTGTATTGGCTAAAATCTGGCTGCTTTAGTCCCATGTCAAAATGCTCAAGATAACCCTACCAGCGTCAGGACAAGGCTCCATTCACCCTTATGAAGTAGCTGGTAAATGAAGTTCTTGCTCAGCATTCTTATAATTTATGAACCTTTAGGATCCTTCTGTTCCCTGCCTTATCTGCTAGATACTCAGACACCTTGTCCTTTGCCTCTACCTGTTGGCTGGTAGCCAGCTCCAAAAGGCCTGAGTACCTGGAGTGATGAGCCCACCATCTTTCTGGCTTCATAGTCCATCAAATTAGGGAAACTCTGTCCCCATATGTGCTCTATCTGTAGACTGCTTCCTTTTCTGTAACCCCACTTGGTGAATCCACTCCAAGTAGAATCCCTTATCCTCACAGATCTCGGTGGTGTCAGACCTCAATCTATACCACCAAGTCTGGTGCTCCTCCTGGCCATAATCTCCCCGACACGGTCCTGCTCACCCAAGAAGAACCCAAATTTTCACAATAATTGTTCATGAAAGAGCAGAAAAAATACCGTACAGTGCTCTCTCCTTTATGTCTTTCCCATAGAGGTTGTATTTGGTGGCAATGTAGTTGAGAATGGCTCTGGTCTGTATCAGCTTCATTCCATCCATTTCCACCATTGGCACTTGCTGGAACATCAGATGTCCATCTTTTGAAAGAAGAAAAGAAGAAGCAGAGTAAAATGTTTTATTGGATCATACTCTTTTTAGCATGAAAAAAAAAAAAAACATTCATTGCCATGACCTAAGACATAAAAGGAAACAAAAGATTATTGCCTGGTCACATTTCAACAAAACAGCATTTTGTTCTCAGCTTCCTCTAGTCCTCTTTGTTCAGTCTTCCTCTTCCTTTTCACCTATTATTTCATTTATCTTTTTCTTTCTCATGAAGATACATGGTAGGTTCCTGAAGTTTTTGCAGCTGACCTACTTTCATGGATGTGCTAGGAAATCTTGAGAGAAGCTACAACAGGGATGCTGCCACCTGTCTTTCAAATGAGAAGTCTCTTGGAGCTCATGCCATTAAGGCCAATTCTTTTTTTTTTTTTTAAAGATTTTATTTATTTATTTGACAAACAGAGATCACAAGTAGGCAGAGAGGCAGGCAGAGAGAGAGGAGGAAGCAGGCTCCCTGCTGAGCAGAGAGCCCGATGCGAGGCTCCATCCCAGGACCCTGATATCATGACCTGAGCCGAAGGCAGAGGGTTAACCCACTGAGCCACCCAGGCGCCCCCATTAAGGCCAATTCTAAAAGAGATTTCTATGTAGGGTGTTTTATGTGTTCTCCCAACTCTCCCACACTGTTCGGTGTGTGCCTGGATATCCTGAGTCCGCTGATGCTTGTAGTGTTGGACTTTGCTCTTCATCTCCCTTTTCCTACTGTCACCTGGCCTTTCAACAATGCAACACCCTCTCATTCTCTAAGACTATACTGTTGCTGGTAGGACCTTGTCAACCCCACCAGAGAAAAGAACTCGAAGCAACTGCTAGCCTATTTCTACTTTCTTACTCCACTACATGTGTTCAAGGGTCCTTGGATGGGCAGATTGTGTGGAATGCTGAACTGACCCAACTCACTCGGGGTGGGGCGGGGGGGGGGGGGGAAAGCTGGAGAGAACAAAGAGAGGCCATTCGCAGGGCAAGGGGCATGATTCCTTTAGCAAATACTCAAGAGTTCAAGCCCTGCCTAGCCCTGAGTGAGATGAAAGACTGGCCCAAGGAGCCCCACATCTTACATTGGGGCCACTTTTCTTCCCTTCTACCACCCACAACTCCCAACACACTCACACATAGGTGTTAAAACCTCGGCTTATGACTTCTACCTAATACCCTCATCCCAGGAATTAGATACTTGGTCTTACCATTCCTTAACTTATCCCAGTCTTCTGGAGTTTCAATAAATTTCTCTTCAAACTGGAAAGCAGAAACAGTGCATTAGCACATCTATAACAGCAGCAACTCTTCTTTAAAATCATCTAAGATCAAGGTTAATGTTTCTAATTGTTGCAGACAAGTCATAAATGGTATTTTGTAGTTCACTTAAATCCAAATCCAAATAAGGTCTACACACTGTGTTTAGTTTCCTTAGGTTATTTTAATTGTTTATATTCTTTAATGAGAAGAAATTTTAATAATATATTAGGTCAAATCTGTTCATCTCTCTATTTTTTTTAAATATTGCATTTATTTATTTGAGAGAGAGAGAGAAAGCATGAGCAAGGGGAGGGGCAGAGGGATAAGGAGAAGCAGACTCCCTGCTGAGCAGGGAGCCCCATGCAGGGCTCCATTCTAGGACCTGAGATCATGACCTGAGCCAAAGGCAGACCCTTAACTGATTGAGCCACCCAGGAGCCCCAAATCTGTTCATCTCTTAATGGTTGAAAATTTTTTTCTTTCTTTTTTTTTTTTTAGAGAGAGAGCAGGAGCATGGCGGTGGGGGGGGTGGCTGAAGCAGAGGGAGAGAGAATCCTAAGCAGACTCCATGCCCAGTGCAGAGCCCAATGTGGGACTCAGTCTCACAACCCTGAGATCATGACCTGAGCTGATATCAAGAGTTGGAGATTTAGCTGACAAATTTTTTTTTTAAAGATTTTATTTATTTCTTTGTTAGAGAGAGAGAGAGCGAGCACAGGTAGGCAGAGTGGCAGGCAGAGGCAGAGGGAGAAGCAGGCTCCCTGCCGAGCAAGGAGCCCGATGTGGGACTCGATCCCAGGACGCTGGGATCATGACCTGAGCCGAAGGCAGCTGCTTAACCAACTGAGCCACCCAGGCGTCCCATGACAAATTTTTTTTTAATGCAAAACTCTTCACAGGTCATTTAGTAAGAAAATTCTCTTAACTTATGCAAGAAAAGTACTTTGATAGAGTCCATTTTAGAACCAACTTAAGATGACAAGACTCAGATCTAACCTCTACTCCTGCTGCGGCCAAGAGCCACCGGATGGACTCCATTCGGCCTCGTCCATTGAAGTAGTGAAGCTTGGGCTTCCCTGCCATGGTGGTCTCCAAAGTTCTCTAAACATGAATGAAAAAACAAATGAATAAATGGATTAACAAATGAACAATACCACAGAAGGAAAAATGTACTTTCTGGTGTATGGCCAAATAGCACCAACAATGTGGAGGGAGTATCTGCCTTCCTCATGGCAGAGTTGGAAGAGTCCTTAGAATGTTTTTCATGGCCCAAGTTCTCATCCATCAGTATCCAGCCCTGGGAATTGTTCCAAACCATGCTCATACCTCCACTGGGTAAAATTTGATTGTCTTAGTGGGCTAATAGGGAGAGTGTACAATAAGGATATATATATATGTGGGCATTGAAAAAGGGGGAAAGGATTAGAGAATTGATATTTATTGAAAATCTCCTAATGATCATGACCCAAGGCTAGTCCCTTTGGATACATTATATCTTTAATCTTCATAAGTGGAACTGGTTGTTATCATACCCATATCAGTTAATGAGAACAAGGCTCAAAGGTGAAAATTGTCATTCTCTAGTTAGTGATGGACATGAAAATCCACACCTAGGACTGAAAAGAGAGGATAGAGCTGGAACCCTGGGAGCCTGTGAGGGGCACTGAAACCAGACGACTTCCCTGACAAGAAGGGAAGGAGAGACAGAGTCAGTCCTCCACTCCTTGGCTCTTATGCTGCTTTTGTTTAAAGGGCTGAGGCTGATCTCTAGCTCAAAAGACCTTAGTTCTTTTCATAGGCAGAGGAGGCTAATTCCCTTCCTTTTTTGGAATTCTACATTCTAACTTTACTCGGTGGCACTTTATAATCTGGAAAAGGGGATGCTACTGCATTAACCTTACAGTAATGGAACAGAACTCACATTTCTTCAGTGCCTGTCATACAAGGGGTATTCTTAGCTATTTGTCTTCATTTCATTCTACAAAAATTGCCTGAGGTGGGTTCTGCTATCACTGTCTTTTTTTTTTTTTAAGATTTTATTTATTTATTTGACAGGCAGAGATCACAAGCAGGCAGAGAGGCAGGCAGAGAGAGAGGGGGAAGCAGGCTCCCCACTGAGCAGAGAGCCTGAAGCGGGGCTCGATCCCAGGATCCTGAGATCATGACCTGAGCCGAAGGCAGAGGCTTAACCCACTGAGCTACCCAGGTGCCCCTATCACTGTCTTTTTAAAGTTGATAATACTGAGGTTTCTAGAGTAACTTGCCCCAAGTAGGTGGTGGCATTGGGATTCAAACCCACTTCCACTCAAACCCAAGACTTTATTTTACATCCTGGTGTTTTAAAAATATACCTCCTTTAGTGGATTGTGAAGTGCACCAATTTCTACACTGAAGAAGAAAATAGAAAATATCTGAGTGCATTTTATGTAGAAACAAACGTTTTAGCTTCAAATATGTTTATTGTGGGTATGAGCATGTACACGAGTGCACACTCATTTGATCTGTATAATGGTAAGGGATACTTTGGTTCTGCCTGATCAGTGAAGTTTGAAAGTCCTTGGTCCATCCCAGCCTGCATGAGAAGTGAACATAGCAGGGAACCAGACAATGAAACCCAGTGGCTCAAACAATGAATGTTCTATCACAGGTGTGAATGGAAACACACAGGACTCATTGCAATCAGGAGTCCCAAAGCCAGGACTTAAAAAGGAACAGGTGCATATTTTGTGCACATCCTAGGCTCTGTTGATAAAACATCAGGATCCTCTTGCAAAATTTTGTTGCTGAGTTTGGGACAAAAAGATACTTCTCTTTATCCAGTGTAAGGTGAGAAACAAAGGCAGAAGGAAATGTAGATAATATTAAATGTCCTTATAACCTGCAACCCACTGACAAATCCTTGAGATGGTCAGAATGTAACATTCTTCCAGGAAACTCCCAGCTGGCTTTGGGATAACGCCTTTACTACAGGGAAAAACAACCTTAGCTTCACAATAGCAAGTGTCTTCTTTAGCATATGAAGATCCTTTTGGAACTTCCCTTATCTTTACTTACCCCAACCCCAAAGTATATAATCAGTTGCTCCTCTCAATCCTGGACAGCATACTTATCCATGGGTCCTGTCCCTGTTCTTTAATAAAACCAGCTTATTTGCACCGAAAAGTTCTGAAGAATTCCTTCTTGGCCATCAGCTCCAGGCCCCCACAACACTACTCCAAAAAACTACCTCAAATGGATATATCTCAGAAAAAGTGTGTGTGATTTGAATTTTAGGTATCAGAGCACTTTCAATGTCCACATTTTTCACGTAGCATTCAATAATTCTAACCTTCAGGAAGCAAAGAACTGTTGGGACACCTGGGTGGCTCAGTCGATTAAGCGTCTGCCTTCGGCTCAGGTCGTGATCCCAGGGTTCTCCTCCGTGGGAAATCTGCTTCTCCCTCCCTCTCTGCCCTCTATCCCCAACTCTCTCAAATAAAGAAACAAAATCTCTTAAAAAAAAAAAAAAAGTAAGTAAGTAAGTGAGTAAAGAACTGTTTGGAAACATCAAGTCATCTGTCTTGTAATTGGAGATTTTGTTTATTGTACTTTCTTATCCTGAGGATTGGGGGTGCTATGACTCAGCAGGATGCAAAGGAGAATGAGGCTTGTACGGTGTTTTGAACCACTGGTCACAGAGTTGTGATAAAAGGCCTCACACCACCTTACCCACTGACTGAGGGTCAGGATACAAAAGGAAACAATGTTTACCTTATATAATATTTGATCAGAAGGCTCCTCAGATAAGCAACTTTGTTCCCCTCTTGAATGGGAGGTCTCCAGAGGCCTGATCAAGACTGGGGCAAAGGTTGTCACAGAACTTTGCCTAATCAGCAGAAAAGGAGATCTGGAGAGACTCGATGATTGGCCATGGATACACACACGGATGTTCCTGATTGGCCCTAGGTATCTGGCAAGCGTGACCAGCCCCCCAGGACAACCCCGGGAAACAGCTTCAAATATCCTATTTTAAAGATCAGCAGATTAGGGGCACCTGGGTGGCTCAGTGGGTTAAGGCCTCTGCCTTCAGCTCAGGTCATGATCTCAGGGTCCTGGGATGGAGCCCCGCATCGGGCTCTCTGCTCGGTGGGGAGCCTGCTTCCTCCTCTCTCTGCCTGCCTCTCTGCCTACTTGTGATCTTTGTCTGTCAAGTAGATAAAATATTAAAAAAAAAAAAAACGATGAGCAAATTGAAGTACAAAGAGACAAAGCAGCTTTCTTCAACTCATAGGTTGTACGAGCATTGGCTTAGTTGGAACTCATCTGATTTCAGGCCCTGGGCTTCTAAAACCATGGAACACTTTGACAGTTTCTGTGCTTCTCCTGGAGATCCTTGTTGATTTGTTCCCATTCAGAGCCCATTATCCAACTACCGGGTGAAGGAGGCAGAGGGGGAAACATGGAATTCACAAGCTCCTTTTTTGTTAGCTGATTTACAGGGGCTTGAAAAGAAGAATATTAATAAAACACACCTTGCTTTACTTTGACACCCTGAAGAACCGGGAGTACAAGGAGCACTACATAAGTATATTTTACCTTAATAAAAAGGTAGGTTTAGGGGCACCTGGATGGCTCAGTGGGTTAAAGCCTCCGCCTTCAGCTCAGGTCATGATCCCAGGGTTCTTGGATCAAGCCCTGCATCAAGCCCCTCTCTCTCTGCCTGCCTCTCTGTCTACTTGTGATCTCTGTCTGTCAAATAAATAAATAAAATCTTTTTTTAAAAAGTAGGCTTATATTCCTCTAATGGAGAATATTCTGCGATAATTCCAGTAGTACATGAAAAGAGTTGTGTCTCTGGATGTGGTCCTAATCACAGTGTGTGGATCAGAGAAAGAGAAGGGACCTTGGAGACAAATGCCAGCTCCTCTCTTCTGAGTACATAAACTCAGCCAGGTTGTTAAATCCCCACCAATCAGTTTTCTCTTCTAGAAACAGAGATGGTTATATTTACTCTTGAACGCTGTTGAGAAAGTTAAGTGAGATCATGTACCTAAAACTCATAATAGGAATCAGAAAATGCAAGTTCCCTCCCGCTCCCTGTTCCTGTACAGAGGTGGGTCTCTGGGCTCATTGAGTAGCGCACATCTTTCTTCTGTCTATCTGTCCGTCTGTCTCATCTCTCTGCCTATCTACCCACCACCGTGTGTGCATCTACCTAGCTCTTGACCCATAGAACTCCAGTAGGAATCAGATGTTACATAAATCCAGACGTTGTTTCACAGAGTCATACAATCATTTATCTGGCTTGTGTGGAAAGACCGGTGGTATGGACTGTGTGCTAACCTGTATTGTAGGACCTCTGATGAAAATTCAGGGAGGTCTGGAGCATCATTAAAGACAACCTTTCATAGCCTCAAGACGTCAGCAGATTTCTGGTTCAGCCCACCTGCTGCATGTACCCAGCAGTGTCTCTCACCTCTGGCCCATCCCCCCTGCCACCAGCTGCCTGATCCAGGCGCTCTGGAGTTTTCCCAGTCCCCGGGCTCCCCCGCTCGGGGTCCAGCCCCGTGAGTGTAACTGTTGGTCACTGCACAAGAGCAGGGTCTCACTGTCAACACTTGCCGAAAATGATCTCTTCTCGCCGACGTCCTGTTCCTTACCTGGTAACTGACATTTAACTGAACCTTCTCCCACATTTTGGTTCTGGCTGACGTGTCCTGTATTCCCTGCTCTCAAGAAGTCTCCTTCCAACTTGCTCGACTAGCACTGTCACCGGCACACTCCCGCACTAGGAAACCACGGATGCGCAGGAACAAGGCAGGAGCCTAATCTGGTTCCTGCCCAGAAGGGTTTGTAGACAATGGGCAGCTCACAGAGCGCCCAGTGGTGACTCCAGTGGCATCAGTTCCAACCCCCAAATCACGGCCAAGCAAGTAACAGCAAGGCCAAGGCTGCCAGGCTGTAAGCTGAGCCCGCTGTGCCTTCTGTCCAGGCAGGATCCTGCCCCCCGGGGCAGCATAAGATCCTCAAACCCAGAGCCTCTTCCATCCCCACTCCTCTGCCTTCCTTCATATTGGGATCACGCCACATCCTTGTCAACCCTGCTCTTGTTAGCATCTCACAGAGTGCTTTTCCTCCTTGGCATCTCAGCATCTTCTGCCGAGGATTACTGGATTGTCACAGTGATGTCACTGAACCTCTCATCCCTGCCTGTACAAAACCTGTCTTCCCCCATGGATATTAACACTTCCGGCAGGACTTTGTGGACTCTTCCAGTCTGACTCCAGTGACTCGTGCATTCTAGCTAGGTGAATTTCTGTGCCTTTTAAAAATGAAAGATACGCTCTGCTGACCACCTAGTCTTCCCATCAGGACTTCTTGTGTTTGGGAGTTTGAGAAGTCCTGTAAGCCAGTGATTCTTCAATGGGGGTGATTTGGCTTGCCTGCACCCTGAAGGCCATCTGGCAATGTCTGGAATCATGGCTGGTTGTCAAAACCAGAAGGGAGGGTGTTACAGCGTCAGTTAGGTAGAGATCAGAGATGTTTCTGATGTGGCATGGGGCCATGCTTGATGTGACTCTGAATGCTTTTTATCTACTACTGGTCATTCTGCATTTTATCTGCCTAGTTTTTGTCCATCATGTTATCCTAGCAGACACAGTGGTTGGATATTTAGTTGGAGATATCTTATGGCTGACTGTGGTTAGCTGCCGTATCTATGCAGTCTTTCCAGGATAGAGCTCATGGCCATTTGGGAAAATACAGTCATGCTCCTATCATCCACTGGGACCTATCCTGCTCCTCGGGCTGTCGTCACTCCACTAGGTTGGAACCTCAACCCTGCACTGTGCTCTTTCTACAAGTACTGAGTGAAATGCAAAGACACTATGAGAATCTAAACGGTGTCCACAGTATTCATGAAGTGACCATTTCTTATAAAACTTGTAAATAGACTATCACTGTAGATATTTTAAAGGTGTGAAGTTTCCAAATTTGAGGAAATATGTATATTAAGACGTTCAAGTACCTTCTTTAAAACAGATTAGATGTACATGTCTATAATACATATTTTTTTAACTGAACAACAACGAAAGGATAATTAGCAGGACAGGTCCTCACAGCAGCTAATAAGCCAGCCCAAAGTATCAATTTTACCAAGGTTGGGAAACCTTGCTCCAGCTCTGCTCTCGGTTGCCATGAGCTGGTTGAACCCCAGAGAGACGATGGGCCTCGCCAGCTAGCTAGTCAGAGCCGAGACTTGGAATCTAGTTCTGCTGGCATTCAGACTTTTTTTCTATTATGACAAATCGTAATTTTCATAGGCTATATGACATTGTAGTATCATAATTCACAACTGTTCTGTGTTGACTACAATAGTTCTCCTTATCTGCGTGGCTATGTCCCCACGGGTTGCCTGAAACCAGGAAAGTACCAAACCCTACATATACTACGTTTTTGCCTAAATATACCTATGATGAGGTTTAATTCCTAAATTAGGCCCAGTAGGAGGTTAACAACAATGACTAGTAATAAAATAGAACAATTATAATGATATGCTGTAATAAAACTGATGTGCATTTGTAATTTATGAATGTTTTTCTTTCTGGAATTTTCCACTTAATATTTTCAGGCTGTGATTAGTTACCATGGGTACCTGATAAGCACAGTAAGCAAAACCACACATAAAGGGGGGCCGCTATTCTTACAGAGAAAGTAAGGCTGCCACAAACACCTCTAGTCTCTCTTGCACTTGTCATATTCTCGGATTGCCTAAATGGTTTCATTCTTTTTTCCCCTTATATCATGAATATCTTTCTATCGAAATTCTCATGCCCTAGTTTTTGCATCTCTTCATTTTTACATTTTTGTAAAGATGTATCCAACAACAGTTGAATAAACAACTCTTGAACTATCCCCTAAACACATCAAGAAGGCACAATGTTGAATATAAAGCAGACTTATCCTTGTGCTAAAGACACATTTTAAAGTATTTTTCTGGTAATCTAGAGATGAGGGTGTGAGGCAACATCTGAAGATGTAGGAAAGCAGTACTTACCTTACTGAAGTGTCTCTCCCAGGAGGCGCAGCAGCTCCATGCCAACTCCTCATGTGTTTATAAGCTCTTTGACAGTGGGCAACGCCTCCTCTCGGATGAGGGTAGAGTTCAGTGAGGGAGAAGTCACTCCCACAATGCCCAGGGTCTTGGCTCCCATGTTAGATTAGGAGGAAATGACAAGTCATCCTCTTATGAAACAACTGGTTAATATGTTCCTTTTCAAGGTTGGCAATTAAAAGATTAAACAAACAATTTTAGACTGATCGGACTCTCTCTGCCAGTTTTGGAAGAAACTGACTGTGAGGTTTCCATGAACTGGATGCCAGGACCAAACAGATGAAAAACCATTACCGTAAAATGCTATACCCTAAAGCACGTGTCCACTGTACATCTCTTTCAACCATTCCGATGTATGCTACTTTTCCAAATAAGATGTTGGGGAAGTTCATGAAATGTATTAAAGTCTTCCAATAATATGCAAATGATAGCATGAAGAGAAAACCCCATGGCACCACCAACTTCAGGAAATTTTGACAAACACCCCTTCAGACTATGTACACAGAAGGAACTATGGATAATTATCGGGCAAAGAATATAATAAAACTTCAAATGCTACATGGTAATAGACCATTTTCATTTATCTTATCATAGGACTCTGTGATTTCAAAGTATAGCTGTGCTCAAATGGAAGACTGCTCAGGTCTTCGTCATGTGAATGTGCCCCAAACTCAGCACCACGAGGGTCAGGAGAGAGAGTATTTCTTGATTACTATGAATTCTTTCCTCCTTCAATAGGGCCAACACACAAACAATGACTGAACATTGGTTCAGTGATTGACAGAATGATCTAATGCCTTATGAAGATGGGTGTGTCTGTGTTAACCCTTTCATTCTATGGATGGACCCCTGTATCCTCTGCAATCGTTTCTGGTTTTTTGGTTTTTGGGTTTTTCTGGCCCGTGGTTTTTATTTAGCCCAATTTCAGGTACTTTGATCCGGAAATATTCTCCTCTTACCTCCCAGGAGAAACATAACACACATACTATGTAGAGTGATGGAACCTTATTTCCTTAGTTTGCATGACTTTCCTCTCAAGTCTGAGAACCATGTCTTCAAATATGTCAACTAATTTTTCTTTAACATCCCTCCATCTGTCTGCTCTTCTCTGCCCCACTGCCCCCATCTCTGTCCAGAGACATCTCATCCATCCCTGAAACACTACCACATTCTCCTGTAGGGCTAGTGACCTCATGTCTCCCTACCATGTTGCCAGTCTCTCCTGACCCACTGCTGTCATTGTGTTGCTCTTGGATCAAAGCCCCTGCATGGTGCTCTGCAAGATCTATTCCAACCTCCAGAGTGTCTCTCAGAGCCTTGGACAGCCTGAGCTCTGACTGCGACCATGGGAGTCTGCTGAATAGAGAATTCTAGATTGGGTCCTGGTTAGTGGAAGTCTTGCTGGAAAACTGAGATTTGGGTACAACTGGCACAATTCTTCCTCACTGTCGGTTTTTATAAAATGCCTTGAGAGTCAGGGTGCTACATTACTGTTAGCTCATGGGAAGTGAAGGTGAGTGCCTAAGGAATGCCAGTCAGGTTCTAGCTTTCCTTGTCCTTTCCTGAGCCTTCTTCTCTAGACACTCAGACATTTTGCGTTTGGTTCTAGCCATTGGGGGTACCCAGCTCCTCAAGGCCTGAGTCCCGGGAGTCATGTTTCCACTATCCTCCTGGCTTCGGAGTTCATCCATTTTGGGAAACTCTGTCAGTGTACTATATCCATAGATGGCACCCCGTTATACAATCATACTCACTTGAATCCACTCCACGTTTACTATTTCTCACCCTCATAGGTCTCTGCTGTGCTGGACCTCTATTATAACACCAAGACCTACACTGCTGTTGGCCATGAAACCTGTGAGTACAGACCTGCTCACTCAGGGAAGGAACTAGATTGCTCCTGTTTATTGTTGATGAAAGCACAGAAAAAGTACCACACAGGGCTCTCTCCTTTAGGTCTCTCCCTTGGAGGTCATATCGAGGAGCCATGTAGTTGAAAACAGCTCTGGTCTGCACCAGCTTCATTTCACTGATGTCCACCATTGGCACTTGCTGGAACATCAGACTTCTGTCTCTTGAAAAAAAGAGAAGGAGCAGAATAAAATGCTTTCTGGGTTATACCCTTCTCAGGTGGAAAACATATTTGAGATGCCAGGGATTTAAAAAAAAAAAAGAAACTAGAATTTCCTGGTAACATTTTAGCAGGATGGCATTTAGGGCCCCAGGATCCTTGTTTCTCTGAGCAATCACTCTTTCACTTTCTAGCCGCCATGTCATGAATCCATCCATGGGTACCCGCTCAAGGACCCACCCAGGTACATGAGCAGTCCCTTATAATTTTGTGTCAATTCATTTATGAAATCATGGAGACTTTGAGAAGATGTTGGAAGAGACTACAAGGCTGCCAACCAGGTGCCATTCCAAATGGGAAGTTCCAAAGGAAGTCCATAACAAGCATTCCGGCTGGTCGGAAGGGCTAACCTGCGTCCAGCTAACGCTCCTGACTTGCTGCTGTAAGTCCCTGGATCCTTAGCAGACAGACCACTGGCCTTGAGGAGGGAGCTACCAGAACTTTCCCAGGCTGCAGAGAGGCCAGTAAGTCTGTTTGAAGCAGCCTCGGCTTTCTGATCAACCTAGCAATTTTTTTTAGCCAAAAGCTCTTCTCTTTTTTAGGTCACACAAATGATTTTAGTAACCTTTCTTTGTGTATCTGTAGACCTTGCCCTCATTTGCAGAAAGAACAGTTACTGTAGCACCTCATGAAATAGGAACCCGACCTTCTCGCACAACCCTGAGCACAGAGATAACATTAGTATCATGGAGGCTGCATTCAGTCCAGGAATGTTGCAGGCTTCCTCACTCCCTTTACTGATTAACTGCCCTACACTCCTTTAAAAAGCCCTTTAGAAACCTCTGAGTTGACTTTTGGACAAGAGTCCAACTACTCCCCAGGTGGCTGGCCTTCTGATGACAGCTCATATCCCTCTCCATTCAAAACCTGTCTCCTGAGTATTGGCCTTTCAGATGACAGGGCAGCCGAACTTGGGGCTCGGTAGCAAGTCTCACCATGTTCATGGCTTTTAAGGAAGGTTTTGAGAGACAGTTCCATATATGTAGGGGTCCCTTTCCCTGTTCTCCAAAGTTTATACTTATTGCTATGTATATGTTGTAAGCATAAGAACTGTTTTGAAAATAACCACAACGATACACCTAAAATTATACCTAGTCAATAATAATTCTTTAACACCATCTAATATGCAAGCAAATACCAAGTTTTGGATGTTTGTATGTGTCAGACGTATTTATAGTTTGTTGAAATACAAATCCGCATGAGGTCCACACATTTGATGAGTTGCTGTGTCTTTGGTTTCCTTTAAATTTTGCTTATGTGCTCTTTCATGGGCAAGATAACTTAAATTTTTATTCTGTCAAATCGGCCCATTTTCTTCTTAATATGCATATATTTTTTATTGAAGGTAAAACTATTTACTTGCCATCTAGGATAGAAGTTTCTTAGTTTATGAGAGAAAAGTACTTTGAACCAGTCACTTTTATATCCAACTTAAGATGACCTCACTTAGAACCTACCTCTAGGGGCGCCTGGGTGGCTCAGTGGGTTAAGGCCTCTGCTTTCGGCTCAGGTCATGATCCCAGGGTCCTGGGAGGTCATGATCCCAGGGTCCTGGGACCTTCCTCCTCTTTCTCTGCCTGCCTCTCTGTCTACTTGTGATATCTGTCTAATAAATAAACAAAATCTTTAAAAAAAAAAAAAAAAGAACCTACCTCTACTCTAGCTGTAGCCTGGAGCCACCCAATTGTCTCCATTCTGCCTCATCCATAGACATAGTAAAGCCTGGGCTTCCCCACCATGATGCCATCTCCTGGTTTCCCTAAACCTGAATGGATAGATGGATGGATAACCACTGAACGAATGAAACCAGAGAAGCAAACTGTACTTTATGATATGCATTGAAACAGAAGAGTGAAGTGTCTGCCTTCTTCACAGTGGGGTTGGAGGAGCCCCACGAAGGGCTTCATGGCCCAGATTCTCCCCCATCAGTGACTATCACGAGGGGATTGCACCAAACCAGGCTCAGGTTGCCATTTCTTCTCAAGCTGATGACATAACTAGGGCTGCCTTGATCCCACACACGTGCTCGCGAGGGGAGCCTGTGAGGGACACTGAGACCCACGGACCTCACTCACAGGGAGTGGGAGGAGGGAGCAGTCTCCACTCATTGGCTGTCATGCTGTACTTGCTCAAAAGCATTAACTGGGCCTTTGTCTTTTGTCTTCCCCTGACTCTTGCCAAAACCTTCTAAATTCTCTCCATAGAAAAAGATACTCAATCTTTTTTTTTTTCCAGTTGAAATTCTGTATTTTCCCACTGCTGGGAAAATTTGATTTTACAATCTAGAAAAAGAGGATGTTAGTGTCTTACCTTTAGAGTATATGTAAAGGAACATATGTTTATTGTCTCCCACATAAAGGGCATTTTCTCACCTTTATCTTCATTTCATCTCCATAAAAATTACTTGAGGGAGATTCTGTTATTTTTTTTTTAAGATTTTATATTCATTTATTTGAGAGAGAGAGAGAACAAGTAGGAGAGAGGTAGGAGAGAGGGAAAGGGACAAGCAGACTTCCCACTGAAGAGAGAGCCAGACATGGAGCTTGATCCCAGGACCCTGAGATCATGACCTGAGCCGAAGTCAGGTGCTTAATGACTGAGCCACCCAGGCAGTCCTAGGTTGTTATTATTCTCTATTTACATTTGGAGATTTTGAAACCTATAAAGGTTAAGTGATTAGTCTAAATTAAATGATGAGTCTGACATTTAAACTTGCTCTTATTTGACCCCAAAGTCTTAGAGCTTCTCTATACCAGTGTTTTGCCAACTATAGGCTGTGACCCATTAGTAGATTGTGAAGTCAACTCAGTGGATTCTGCTTAGATTTTTCAACTGCAACATCATAGTAGACATCAGAGTGTATCCTATACACTAAGGGTAAGTATTTTGGGGGTAAAGCTTTAATTTCAGTTACATTGATGCTGCATGTGAGTGTCCCTGTGTGACTGGGGGCTCTCAATTGTTGTAAAATGAAATATTTTGTCAGGGAGCAGCCAAAGAAGTCTGACAGCCATTGCTCTATTCTAAAGCTTCTCTGGACTATTGACATTTGGGGCTGGGTAATTCTTTGTTATCAGAGGCAGGCTTGTGCATTGGAGGATATTTACTTAGCAGCGTTCCTGGCCTCTGCCCATGAGATCCCAGAAGCACAGCGCAGCGCCCCTCTTCCATCATGACAACCCAAATAAAACCAGGAACAAAATCACCCCCCGCTGAGAACCAGGGCTCTATCCCAAGCTGCTCACAGCTGGGAGGAGCCAGAGAGCTCCTTGCACTGCACGGTAAGTGGGAAAATCAGCAGTGGTCTTGGGCTTGTCAGGGATGTGAGTACAAAAGCACAAGATTCATTACAAAGCAAGGTTGGGGCAGGACGATGTCAGTTCCATTTTTAGTCATCAGAGCTCTGGTCAGGAAATATTTTTAAACATCTTTGCAAGATTTTGTGGTGGTTGAGATTGTAGCACAAACCAGCTCGTCCTCACATGACTGCCCGATTTTTTTGAAAAGTGACCTGAAATGTAAATTTTTATATGCCAAAATAGTTTAAGTGCTCCAGGGGACCTTTATGTATTTATTTTTCTTCTTGGACACCTGGCTCCTGGTTGACATGAGCACATTTCCTCTTCTCAAGAAGTTTCCTTCAAACTTCCTCCACTAACCCTCACTGAGCAATCCCACATATAAAGCCAAAATGGCAGATCAGGAGCAGGATACAAGTCTAATTTGTTCCCTCCACTGAAGGGGTTTAAGTCTAGTCAGAAAAATCAGCTTGTAGCCAACTGAAGGTCTGAGGCTTTCCTGTATGAGAGAAAGCCATTTTATTTATTTTCTGCTTTATTCTCTTAATGCTGGGAATACTTCCAGGGCCCTACTGACTCTCCTTATGTTGCATCCTAATTGATGCCTTGATGTGCCTTCTAAAGACTAATTCTGTGCTCCACTGATGTATCCGGCTCTCCCCCTCAAGACCCCCGAGCCATAGAGCTACAGGGCATCAGAGAAGTCAGCTAGTCCTCCAAGTGTGTAAGGCATACGCTGTACCCCAGAGAAAGCGTGCAGTTTGCCAGCTAGGGATGAAGTCTAGAACTAGATCCCAGTTCTCCTTACCTTCAGACTAGTATCTCCCTGTTACTCCTAACTATTGAATTTTCACAGCCTGTCGAGATTACAGTTTCTGTGCCCCTCCCTAAATGGTGGGCTTCCAGAAAGCAGAGCAGTTGTCATAGTCCATTAACACAGTCCATTGCTCAGTATGGTGCTGGCTCAAAGTTCAGCACCCATGTCATACACATGGCACGACTGGATACCTCAAGAGCCACACTTTTTTTGTGTGTCTGACATTTCCTTTATGGGGCCCTCATTTTGCAATACAGCAATATAGGATAATTAAATAATAATCTAGGATCATGGTAACGAAGTGCCTGATGCTGATTAGAAACCCACATGGTGCTGTTTAAACAGACTTATCAAAGCAGTGGAATGAGCCCTCCCACATGGCAGAAACATAACCAGGCGATAAAATTTGGACAGTTCACTGGCAAGGTAGCCCAGGGGAATGTTTACCGAATCAAACAAAGGAAGCAAATCCTCTGTTGCACCAGGAACATGATAGCTCAAGAGAAGGGCATTACTGCTCTTAACTTTGCCCAAGAGGTAAACCTAGATGCCTTTGCCTTACTAACCTAAAAGCCCTAGACATTTATTGCAATTTTGAGTCTTGGCTTCATAAAACCCTTGCCCGTCCTTTGGTGCCAGAAACCTTGAACAAGAAGGAGGAGCAGGAGGAAGATGGGGTGGAGAAGGAGGGAGAGAGAAGAGAGGAAGGAGGAGAAGGAATAGGAAGGGAAAGGTGTGGGGGAGGAGGAAGAGGAGAGGAACAAGGGATAAGAGAAGCCGAAGAGAAGGACCAGAAACTGTGAGAGAAGGAGGAAGGAAAATAGCACGCCCCTTGGGACCGATTCACAAAGTAACTCATATGAACAACCAATGAATGTCTGTGAAATCAGCCGTGGGGGTGTAAATTCTGGTTCTGATTGGCAGACATTGATGATTGGTTTCCCAACAGGACATGCCAGCCAGATCAGAGGGCAGGCAATCACTCAGACAGAGTTTCTTTTCAATGCTAAAGTGAAGTCTCCAGATGTGTAACCCTGCCAAGTTTGAGTCCAATATAACTGTGTTGACTTCTACATGAATCACACTCATTCAGCATTTCTTTTTTTTTTTTTTAAGATTTTATTTATTTGACAGAGAGAGAGAGATCACAAGTAGGCAGAGAGGCAGGCAGAGAGAGAGAGGGAGAAGCAGGCTTCCTGCTGAGCAGAGAGCCCGATGCGGGTCTCAATCCCAGAACCCTGAGATCATGACCGGAGCCAAAGGCAGAGGCTTTAACCAACTGAGCCACCCAGGTGCCCCACATTCAGCATTTCTAATAGAAAAAGCAGTTACAGTGTAAGCTCATACACTCCTCCTGGCCTTGGAAAGGTGGTATGTTCAGATTGCCTGTAATGGTAACACTCTGCCCTTTCCCATATTATCAAATCAATCCTCTGTTCTTGCTTTCTAAATTCTTGACTATGATTGTTTTTCTTTTAAGATATGTCCTTGAGGAGCTAATAAACAACGCTTGAATGGTCTCCTGAGCACACAAAGAAGGCACAATGAAAACATAAAGTACTCAAAGAAACACATTTGAAAATGTCTTCCTCAGGGCACTTGGGTGCCTCAGTGGGTTAAGCCTCTGCCTTTGGCTCCGGTCATGATCTCAGGGTTCTGGGATCGAGACCCGCATCGGGCTCTCTGCGCAGCAGGGAGCCTGCTTCCGCCCCCTCTCTCTGTCTACTTGTGATCTTTTCTCTCTCTGTCAAATAAAGAAATAAAATCTTAAAAAAGAAAGAAAAGAAAATATTTTCCTAGTGAAACAGGCATGAGAAAATTATGAAGATCTGTAAGGTCAGGACCATAACCTGATTAAAGTGCAGGCTGCCTCTCAGCTCACTTATCAGTGCTAACTGTTGATGTGTATATTAGATGCTTTAATATTGAAACAAGCCAGTCCCCCCAAAAGGTGTTCCCCAGTAGGGAACAGCCCCTCACACAGCTCTCCAGGCTCCACACGGTTCCCCTACCAGACCAGGAAAAAAAAAAAAAAAGACAAATCAACAATGTTTCATTTCAAGATGATCCCTGAATGCACAAACACTAGGTTTCAGGCTTATTTTGCTGCCCAGAAGGTCAGTGGGGCCAGGATGCCACATACACTGCCTATGGGTTTTACTACTTTGGCTGCAACATTAATGGCCTATGGAGAAAGTCCTGTAGGGAAAGGCAGGGTGTGTCATGGGAGGGTCTCAGCAAAGAAGATATGATAGAATAGGGAGATAGCAATTGGTGAGAAGGACTACAGACGGAATACCTTTGGGATGCAAATTATGTACCAACAGAAAATCTAGCTGAGTTGTTCTAGGGCTGGGTGGGAGGACCTCAGCTGCCTTAACTGGGTCATTGGCAGACTCTTCTTTTCTTAACTGTACTTATTAACTCTTCTCTCGAGCCCCAGGGCTCTTGCATGTACTGCTTCTTGGGCTTGGAAGCAGTCTCCCCTCCCTAGTCTTAGCCAGCCTGTGTGTCCACAAGCCTGTCGCTATTTTGATGTCATGTGTTTAATAGCTGCTTTCCTCTGTTCACTGTGGGCTCCCTTCAGGGCAGGGCTACAAGTGTCCATGGCTAACTATAGTACCTGGCCCATGGAAGGGACTTAATAAATACATAGAATTTATCTTTTGCTAATGATAATTTTCTAACATATAATAGATGCAACGTACCCATCACCTTGCTTCAACAATTGTCAGGAATATTTTGAAGCAAATCCCAGGCTTCTTTTTATTTCATCCATAAATAATTTAATTTCTATCTTCTAAACTCTTTTTTTTAAAGATTTATTTATTTGAGGGGGGCAAAGGGGCAAAGGGAGAGGAGGAGAGAATCTCAAGAAGATTCCTTGGTGAGGGCAGAGCCCGTCAATGCAGGGCTCAATCCTGTGACCCTGAGACTGTGACCTGAGCCAAAATCAAGAGTCAGACACTTAACTGACTGAGCCAATCAGGCATCCCTCAAAGGGGTCTTTTTTGGGGGGGCAGGGTTAAAGATTTAATTTATTTATTTGACAGAGAGAGAGAGCAAGAGAGGGAACACAAACGGGGGGAGTGGGAGAGGGAGAAGCAGACTTCCCGCTGAGCAGGAGCCCCATTCGGGGCTTGATCCCAGGACCCTGGGATCATGAACTGAGTTGAAGGCAGACGCTTAACCACTGAGCCACCCAGGCTCCCCTCAAAGGGGTCTTTTTAAGAAGCAAATTAAGTCTGTTATTTTCTGGCTTAAATCCCTTCAGTGAGCCACCATTTCCTTCAGGGAGAAGTCCAGACTCTTGCACAGAGTTTACGAAGCCCTCCTAGTTCCCCACTCTTGTTCAGCCTCATTTTGGTCACTTTTTCCCCCTCACCCCCACCCTCTCACCTTTATTTTATTTTAAGATTTTTAAAAATTTGTCAGAGAGAGAGAGAGTACAAGCAGGGCGAGCAGCAGGCAGAGGGAGAAGCAGGCTCCCCGCCGAGCAAGGAGCCGGACTTCGGGCTCCATCCCAGGACCCTGGGAGAGCCGAAGGCAGACACCCAACCGACTGAGCCACCCAGGCATCACCCTCTCACCTTTAAAACTTGTTTTCCACCTCCCTACCTTCCTGCCTTGACACAGGCCATTTGGTCTTAGAATTCTCTCTTCCACCTGCCTTCTTCCTCCTGCTTCTGGATACCTGCTCCTCACATTTCAGGCCAGCTAAAGTGCCACTGGCTGCTAGAATCTTCTCCTGACATGGTCACACAGACCAGGTCTGCTAAGAGCTCAGCTTTGCATTCGTGTGGTGGTCACAAGCCCAGCCTTTGGAGCCAGATTGCCTCCCTGGGTTCATATCATGGCTCTGGCCCTCACTACTGTGTAGATTGGGGTAAACTGCTTCCTCTCAGTGTTTCAGTTACCCCACCTATAAAATGGAACCATAATACCTATGTCATGACCCTATTGTGAGGATTAAATGTGGAGTGCATAGGTCAGAGCCTAATAGTAAAAAAGCACTGTATATGGGTCTTAATCATTATATTTTTGCCCCGTCCCAATATTTCCTGAATGTCAGCCTTTAACCCCATTAGGTATTAGGTCGTATGTAGAAAATATGAAGGCATATGCATTTTAATGATTAACAATGGTTATCTTTGGGTTGTGAAATTAGGCATGGGGTGTGTGTGTGTACATTTTTTTCTTTTCACAAGCTTTATGCACTAAGCCTCTACTATGTTTGAAATTTAGGGAAAAAGTAATGCAATACTTTAGGAAGTTAATAAGAAGAATCAGAATACTCAACCATTTCCTCACTATGGTTAAAAATATGGGAGGCTATATATGTACATGGGTAAAGACAGAAAGGAACACAGAACAAGGAAAATAATGTGCATTGGAGTTGCAAAACTGCAGTTAATCTTTTAAAATGTACTGGAATTTAATATAATATCATTTCTTAATTAAATGAATCAATTAAAATCAGGAGAACAGACATGATGCAAAAGGGAACAACCTCTATGAAACAGAAGGAAGGGAGGGAGAGATAAAAGGGAAAAAGCAGCAGCAGGATTTGCAGATGACAAGCATCAGCTTGTGTTGTAGGCTGTAATGCCCTTGGTGCTTGGCTGAATAGGCCTTAACGTGGCCCAGCCTGGTGTAGGCTTCAGCTTTGTTCTGCATTGCCTTGTATTAGCTTAGGGTCTCCTTGTACCTCATCAGTTACTGTAACTGGACAAGGAAGAATGTGAGCCTTTGAGTTCTAGTTTCAAAGCCCAGCTTAGCCACTTACTAATCATGCAAACTTGGGAAGTTGTTTAATATCTCTGAGTCTAATTTGTCATGAGTAAAATGGAGAAAGTAATGCCTACCTCGCTACATCATTGTGAAGTTTAAATGAAATAATATGTGCAAAATAGTTGGCACTTAACTCAAAATGATCCGTATCACCATTACCATTACACACACACGTGGAATATTATTTAGCCATAAAAAAGCATGAACTCTTGCCATTTGCAACATGGATGGAGCTAGAGGGTATAATGTTAAGTGAAATAAGTCAATTGGAGAAAGACAGATACCATATGATTTTATTCATATGTGAAATTTAAGAAACAAAACAAACAAGCAAAGGAAAGAGAGAGAGACAAACCAAGAAACAGACTTATAACTACAGAGAACAAACTAATGGTCACCAGAAGGGAGGTGGATGGGGGGATGGCAGAAAAAGGGGGTGGAGGGGCACCTGGATGGCTCAGTTGGTTAAACTATTACCTTTGGCTCATGTCATGATCCCAGGGTCCTGGGATGAGCCCCGCATTGGGCTCCCTGCTCAGTGGAGACCCTGCTTCTCTCTCTCCCTCTGCTGCTCCCTCTGCTTATGCTTGCTCTCTCTGTCAAATAAATAAATAAAATCTTTAAAAGAAAAAAAAAAGGAAGAAGAAGAAAAAGAAAAAGGGGGTGGAGATTACAGAGTACACTTATCATGAAATAAAATAAATATTTAAAAAAACACTAGAGATCATTTGGGTTGATAAACAAAAGGCCTAGCTGTGGGAGGTTGTCACTAAGACTAGAGGTCAATATGCAGACCCTAGGGCTGGGGCCCTTCAGGAGCGGTCTGCTGCCAGCTGCTGGAGACTCTGGCTCCATAAATACATCAGATCCCAGGTTTTAATTAGCATGTGGTTCTAGAACCTATTTCTAAAGCAGGTTTTTATTCAGCCATTAAAAAAAAAAAGGAAATGTTGCCATTTACAACAACATCGATGGACTTTGAGGGCATTATGCTAAGTGAAATAAGTAAAACAGAAAGACAAGTACCTTCTGATCTCACGTATATGTGGAATCTTAGGGGGAAAGCTCAGAGATGGAGAGAACAGATTGGTGTTACCAGAGGCAGGGAGTGGAGGGTAGGTGAAATGGATGAAGGGGACCAAAAGGTACAAACTTCCAGTTATAAAATAGAAGAGTGGTGGGAATGTGATGTACAGCATCGTGCCTATAATTAATAAAAGTGTATTGTATATTTAAAAGTTGCTAAGAGAGTAGATCTTAAAAATTCCCATCGCAAGAAAAATGTGTAGCTATTTATAGCTCTGTGTGGTGACACATATTAACTAGACTTATTGTGGCAATCATTGTACAAAGCATACAAATACCAAATCATGTTGTATATCTGAAACTAATATAATACTCTATGTCAACTACATCACAAAAAATTTTTTTCTAAAGTAGGTTTTATAAATCAGAGCTTATTTTCTCCCAGGAATTGTGATATATTTGTAGAGTTTATTTCTAACCAAGGACTCAGTATAAAATAAGGCTTAGATATGGCCAAGAAAATGTCATGAAAACACAGATGAAGCAATTCCAGACCTTCAGAGTAGATTTCAAAAGACTTATTGAGCTTTAATTGGTTTAAAATGGAAATCTGCTGTCATCCCTAACTCCTCCTTAAGACACATCTGGACAGGGCACTTGGGTGACTCAGTGGGTTAAAGCCTCTGCCTTCGGCTCAGGTCATGATCTCAGAGTCCTGGGATTGAGTCCCACATTGGGCTCTCTGCTTGGCAGGGAGCCTGCTTCCTCCTCTCTCTCTCTTTGCCTGCCTCTCTGCCTACTTGTGATCTCTGTCAAATAAATAAATAAATAATATCCTAAAAAAAAAAAAAGACACATTTGGACAAAATTAATACTTTGCTGGAAGAATCTAAGGAGTTGGTGGCTCACCATGAAGCTCATCATGAGCTTCTCAGGTCTGCCTCACTCCCACACCTAACACCTACAAAGTTGCCTGATTTTCCTCCCTGTTTTTTAATCCATTTCCTTCTCTGTCCTTACTTCCATCTGCCTTACTTTTGGCCCCACCATCGTTCAGCTAGGTCCTTCCAGGAGCCCCTAAACAGATTCCCTGCCCCCTGGTTCTGTCTTTCAGCTTGAAGTTGCAGAAAACTCAAACTACAGCGTGTTAGCAGTAGCGAATATCACTGTCTCAACAAAAAAACTGGAAGCATCTCAAAAGATCATTAACTTGGCAACACAATAAGGTTATCAAGGACTCTGCAAGAATGTTGGCGGTTTCATGACAGTCTTGCCCTTGACCACACAATGACTGCCACAGCCCTAGTCCGCTGGGTTCTTCAGCTGACTTCTGCTTTTGGGTCTTTAGTGAAGATTGCCTGGCGGCATGTAAACACATAAGCATGATTGTCTATAGATTAATCAGAATTCATTGATGGAACTGAGAAGGGGCCATTTGCCCTGAGCCCACGACAGGGTGATGAGAGAACAAAATTGCTGGATGCCAGTAGGATAGGCAACCAAATGTGCCTGTGATCCCTCACCTTCCTCACCAGCCTCCTTCTGCACAAAAGGCATCCTTATAATGCATAGCTGATCTACCTGCACTCCTGATTAAGTCCCTTCAGCAGCTCCCCATGATTTAAGTCCCTTCAGCAGCTCCCCATGATTTAAGTCCCCTACTCTACATTCTAGCAGCACGAATACAAACAAAGAAGTATTTTTACACATCCCAATTAATCTGTTCCACTCTTGTCCTCTTCCTCCTTTATTCTCATGCTAATATTGAGCTTCCAAGACACCTGGAGAGAGTCCTCCCTTTCAGCTAAGATGGGCCTAAATAACCCTTATTAAAGTCTCATTCCAAGTTATATCTACTCAGTACAGTGGTCGTTCAGGGCTGAGTTCCCTTCTGGTTAGTTGCTGACCTTCCTGTTAAATGTTTCACATCATCCTGCTTTTATAACACTCTTACAAGCTAACTTAGAAGTTACCTTTTGATGTAAGGATTCTTTGCCAAATACGAGTTCATTGAGCTAGTGTATATTTCTTATTGATCTATGTAGCCCCCCGCCCACCTTCCATAATGGGCATAAAGTGAGCTTTCAATTACCTAAAACATTGTTATTGTTGAACCAATTGCATACAAGCTGATAAAGAGAGGAAGGAGTCAAAGATAATGGTGATAAGTGGAATAATTTTGCTAGAAGAAAGTTGGGCAGGAGAGCCAGTTGAGGGGGAAACATAGGTTCTGTGGTGTTAAGATTTGGCCATGTTGACTTTTAGGCAATGGCAGGACCGCCCTGGTAAGATGAAAGACTGGAGTCTTTCTCTGGGGCCAGAAGAAGTTACAACGGTGGGGCGCCTGGGTGGCTTAGTGGGTTAAGCCTCTGCCTTGGGCTCAGGTCATGATCTCAGGGTCCTGGGATCAAGCCCCACATTGGGCTCTCTACTCATCGGGGAGCCTGCTTCTCCCCTCTCTCTGCCTGCCTCTTTGCTTACTTGTGATCTCTCTGTCAAATAAATTAAAAATATAAAATAAAAAAAAATAAAATCTTAAAAAAAAAAAAAACAATGGTGATATAGTCCTCAGAAAAGATCTCTTCATCTCCAGTTGAAAACCTGTATATATGGACCTAATAGGGCTGGAGGTTTTAGCTTAGACGCTTGATCCCACTCCTTCAGGTTGCCAGCGCCTGGCAGCTTCCATGGGAACCTGTTCTATCGCCATCATCATACTTAGCACACTGTTATTACTATTATTTTTAATGATTTGACTGTCTTCCCCATTAGTCTATAAGCATCATTAGGTCAGGGACTGTGTCTACTTTGATCTCCATGGTCTGTCCAGCCCAACATCAAGCAGAGCAGACAGCATTTAAAAACTCATTTTTTAAAAAAAAAGATTTTATTTATTCATTTGTCAGAGAGAGAGAGAGAGAGGGAGAGCTCAAGAGAGCAAGCACAAGCAGGGAGAACAGCAGGCAGAGGCAGAAGCAGGCACACTGTTGAGCAAGGAGCCCAATGTGGGACTCGGTCCCAGGACTCTGGGATTATGACCCGAGCAGCAGGCAGACACTTAACCAACTGAGCCACCCAGGCGTCCCTTAAAAACTATTTCTTAACTGAATGACTGAATAAATGAATGAATGTTGACAATATTTATACCAGCTATGATTTACTAAGTAACTCATTGTATTACAACTACTGTGCTAATTGCTTTGACCCTTACAACCCTCCTTTGATCCGGCACCATTATCCTCCTCCTACAGACAAGGAATCTGGGCTGAGAGAGTTTAAACTGTTTATCCAAGGGAACTGGAGGCTGCTATCTTGAGCACATTATTTTACCTCCTGGTTTTAGTGAAAAGATGGGGAAAGATAACGGGCTCTCAATGGCCATCTGTGGGCTCATATCTGTCTCAGACTTTTATTTGACTTGCCCAGTATTTCTCAAACATTGAAGCCGATAGTGGATATGGGGAGGTTTCACACACACACCTAGATATCAAGCTTCTTTTGTAAAATTTCTGAAAAACGAAGAAATTAGTGTAAGTCCAGGCAGGTCAGCAGTGGGCCGGAGCTGAGTGGCTGAGTCATACCCACCGGGGCCCCTTCCCCCCATCACGCAGTCACTCACACACACCCTCCACCCACCGGCCCACTTCATTCATTGCCCCCCCAAGTTCCCTGCAGACATTCCGGTTAGCTGTCCTCC
The DNA here is from genome assembly GCA_003697995.1 of Taxidea taxus jeffersonii. Taxonomy (NCBI): domain Eukaryota; kingdom Metazoa; phylum Chordata; class Mammalia; order Carnivora; family Mustelidae; genus Taxidea; species Taxidea taxus. The sequence goes on from ML112122.1 coordinate 48,381, forward strand.
CTTTTCCAGCCAGTCCTTACAGTTCTTTTATTATCATTCAATTTCCTCCTTCTTTTTCCTTAAAAGCAGAGTAATCAATCGTTTATTTTTTTTTTTCACCTCTTCTTTTTTTTTTTTAAACCCCACCTATTACTCTGCACTCTTATTTTCCAATGAATTAGAGCCCTCGAGGAGGGAGACAGATTCCAAAGTCCCCTCTTAAGGACACCTACCTCAGTACTCTGTAGTCCGACCTCACATCTGACCAGCAGCAAAGTCAGTTCCTAGTGGCACCATGACGGCAGGGCAGCAACCAAGCTCCTGCCTAAGAAAGGCCAGCCCCTCTCTTCCCCTGCGAGCCCATCACCCCGAGGAGCCCTCCAGAGCCTTGTTTGCTCAGCTCCAGATGATAAGGCCATCATCTGGAGAGCTTGTGAAAGCATAGATCCTGGGCCTCCGTGAGGAGAGATTCTAATTGAGTGGAGCTCAGGTGAGACCCAGGAATTGTACTTTTACCCAGCGATCCCACCTCTGGGTAGAAACTCGAAAGGATTAAAGCAGGGTCTTGGAAGACATACTTGGACACCCATGTTCACATAGTAGCTTGCTTCACAAAAGCCAAAAAAGGTGGAAACACCCAAGGTTCCACAAGAGATGAACGGACAGACAAAATACGGTAATACAGGGCGCCTGGGTGGCTAAGTGGGTTAAAGCCTCTGCCTTTGGCTCCGGTCATGATCCCAGGGTCCTGGGATCGGGCCCCACATCGGGCTCCCTGCTCAGGGGGGAGCCTGCTTCCCTCCTCTCTGTCTCTGCTTGCCTCTCTGCCCACTTATGATCTCTGTCTGTCAGATAAATAAAATCTTAAAAAAAAAATACGGTAATACGGTATGTACGTACAATAGAACAGCACTGAGCCTCTGGAAGGAAGGAAACTCTGACTCATGCTACAACCTGGATGAACCCTTAGTGAAATAAACCAGCCACAAAAAGACAGGGACTGGCTGATTGCACACACAATACCTAGACATACCTAGAGGAGTCTGGTGCATAGAGACACGGCTGCTATGGGCCTGGGGAGAGAGAAGAGGGAGTTGTTTGATGGGTATGAAGTTTCAGTGTTGCAAGATGAAGAGAGTTCTGGAGATGGGCGGTGGTGACGGTTGCACAATGTGAATGTGCTTAATGCCCTGGATTGTACACTTTGAAATCAGTAAGCTGGTAAATTTTATACGTATTTTACTAACATTAAAATAATAATAATAATAACAATAATATTTGCATTCTAAAAAGCTCCCTGATGCTGATGCTGCTGACCTATGAACCACATGTTTACAGGACTCTACCAACCATAAAAACATTGACACTGAAACCAGATTAGCTCTTAGGGATTCCAGCTTTCCTCTTTAGGACTTCATCCAGAGAGCAGATCCTTTGGCCTCTGTGGGTCTTTGTTTTCGGGTGCAGAAGATGAGAGTTTGGATGAGAGCTTGGACCAGGTGGCCCCTGTTTCCTGCGGGTTAGGTGAGGAGGCTTGGAATCTGAATGTGCTTCAAGGAGAGAGCTCCAGCCAGCAGATGGTAAGACTGTTCCACGTGTACAGTGTGGGTTTAGGACAGTCAGACTTTCCAGTCTATGGGGGAGGAGTGAGGAACAAATTCTTTAGGAAAATTAGGTTCATTCAGGATGGTTCTGAAGGTTTTGGATCAAAGTTTAATATTCCTGGATTCTGACAAGTGGTCATTGGAATCCCTGATTTCAATGTTTGGTCATTTCCAGAAATGTAGGAGTCTAGTCCAGTAGAAAAGCTACAAAATGACCATGGAGGCCATCAAATTACTGACAAGGAGAATTTAATCTGACATTTTTAAACAGACATACTAAGGCAAAAGTAAACAATGGCCTGGTTTGATCATGTCTGCCTGTTCTGTTTAAAACCCAGCTTAGAGGTGAGTCAAGATGGCAGAGAAGTAGCAGGGTGAGACGACATCGGGCAGTAGGAGATCAGCTAGATAGCCTATCAAACCATTCCAAACACCTACGAATCCAACAGGAGATCGAAGAGAAGAAGAGCAACAATTCTAGAAACGGTAAATCAATCACTTTCTAAAAGGTAGGACCAGCAGAGAAGTGAATCCAATGCGACGGGAAGTTGGACCCCGGGGGGAGGGGCCGGCTCCCGGCAAGCAGCGGAACAACGGAACAATGAAGCACAAAATCAGGACTTTTAAAAGTCTGCTCCACAGAGGGACATCGCTCCAGAGGCTAAACTGGGGTGAAGACCTCGCAGGGACAGCGTGGACTCAGGTCCCGTGGGGTCACAGAAGGATCGGGGGTCTCTGCATGTCGCAGAGCTCACAGGTATTAGAGCGGGGAAGCCGGCTGCGGAGACAGAGCCGAAGAGTGAGCTCTCAACTCGGGGTTCCCTAGAGCCGTGGTCTGTGACACAGGCTGGTGCTCTGTGCGAGGGGTCCCCACAAGATCTGGGGAGACTCTGACCTGGGAGAGCTCAGGGATCTACGGGGTTCGGAGACTCCAGGTGGGACTCTGCCAGAGACAGAGATGCTTGGTCACAGGCTGGGTGAGCTCGGAGCACTCCCAGAAGCCAGTGAGACGGGACTGATTACGTATGATTTTCTCCAAGCACGGCTGGAGGCTGGAGAGACGGGAGTGATTAAACGCTTTTCTCTGAAGGCGCACTGAAGACTGGGGCCCCTAGCTCTCGGCTCCTCCCAGCGGAAGATTGGGAGGCCGCCATTTTCATTTCCGTCCTCGGGAACTCTAGGGAAAGCGTTCAGGGAACAAAAGCTCCCGAAAGCGAACCTGAGAGGATTATTTAGCCCAGCCCCTGGTAAGGGCGGTGCAATTCCGCCTGGGGCAGAGACACTTGAGAATCACTACAACAGGCCCCTCCCCCAGAAGATCAACAAGAAATCCAGCCAAGACCAAGTTCACTTAACAAGGAGAACAGCGGATTCTTATCTGGACAAAATGACAAGGCGGAAAAACTCACCACAAAAAAAAAGAACAGGAGGCAGTACCGAAGGCTAGGGAACTAATCAATACAGACATTGGTAATATGTCAGATCTGGAATTCAGGACGACGATTCTCAAGGTTCTAGCCGGGCTCGAAAAAGGCATGGAAGATATTAGAGAAACCCTGTCAGGAGAAATAAAAGCCCTTTCTGGAGAAATAAAAGAACTAAAATCTAAACAAGTTGAAATAAAAAAAGCTATTAATGAGGTGCAATCAAAAATGGAGGCTCTTACTGATGAGAGGGGAGAATTCAAGAGATAAGTGATACCGTAAGACAAAACAACATTAGAATAATTGGTATCCAGAAGAGGAAGAAAGAGAGACAGGAGCAGAAGGTATATTGGAGAAAATTATTGTAGAGAATTTCCCTAATATAGCAAAGGGAACAAGCATCAAAATCCAGGAGGTGCAGAGAACACCCCTCAAAATCAATAGGAATCGGTCCACACCCCGTCATCTAATAGTAAAATTTACAAGTTTTAGCGACCTAAAACTAATTTTCTAAAGAGAAAATCCTGAAAGCAGCATGGGACAAGAAGTCTGTAACATACAATGGTTAAAAATATTAGATTGGCAGCAGACTTATCCACAGAGACCTGGCAGGCCAGAAAGAACTGGCATGATATATTCAGAGCACTAAATGAGAAAAACATGCAGCCAAGAATACTTTATCCAGCTAGGTTATCATTGAAAATAGAAGGAGAAATAAAAAGCTTCCAGGACAAACAAAAACTGAAAGAATTTGTAAACAACAAACCAGCTCTACAGGAAATATTAAAAGGGGTCCTCTAAGCAAATAGAGACCCTAAAAGTAGTAGATCAGAAAGGAACAGAGACAATATACAGTAACAATCACCATACAGGCAATACAATGGCACTAAATTCATATCTCTCAATAGTTACCCTGAACGTAAATGGGCT
>ML112123.1:0-49181 GCA_003697995.1 Taxidea taxus jeffersonii
AAAAAAAAAAAAACTCAAGCTCCATTTTGATCAGCAATGGACACACCTAGGAATTCACACCACCAAACCATGCTCTCAAGTAACTACCGGGTAACTTTGCATATAAAATAGCGATTATTATAGCAAAACTCACAGCCCTCTTAAATTTTTCCATTCTAAATGTCTGTTCCATTCAGGAATTTTTATCTGGTCTGTTACTGCTTTATCTCTCTGCAGTGCCAATGAAAATGACTGTTAGAGATTTAATGGATGAATCAACAAATGAATGAAGAATGAATGAATGTGTTTATTTCTGTTCAAGGACAACTTACATCCTTTGGTGCTGTTTAGTATATTTTGCTAACAGAAGTACAGATTTTTTTTTTCTTCTCAAAAGGCTGCTGACTCTTCCTTTATACTTAATTATTCCAAAAACTTCAAAATCTTTGCCAGTTGTCTTAAAGTTTACACTTCTATTTCAAATGAAATTTTACTATATTTAAAAATCAAGATGAAGCTATGTGCTATTTTAAGTACATTTGTTAGAAGACATATATAACATAAAAACTTAAAAATAAAGGTGCACGAAAATATGTACATGTATATGTGTTATGACACTACCTTTATTTTTTAAGTTTTTTCTTAAATTGTTCTAATTGCAAAAGAAATCTTGCATTGCTCTCGACCTTAAGAGAGATTATCCAGGGAGACTACATCTAATCAAGGAGCCTCTTTAACAGCAGAATTTCCTCTGTTGGGAGCAGAAGAAAAAGTCAAAGAGATCCGAAGCTTAAAACTGATTCACATACAGATGTTAGTTTGATGTTAGAGGAGGCAGGTGAGAAAGAATGTAGGCATCCTTTAGGGGCTGAGTGGCCCAGCTGGCAGGAAGGAAACAGGGACTTTTAGCTTCCTGTCACAAAATATGGAGTGTGCCAACAACTGGTAAGCTTGGAAGAATCCCAAGTCCCATATGAGAGCTGCAGCCTTTGCCTACACATCATGATATGTTGAACAAAGAAGCCAGCCAGCCATGCCACCCCAGATCTGACGTACAGAACTGTGAAATCATAAGTGAATGTTGTTTTATGCCCTATAATTATGGTGATTTGTAAGCAGGGGTAGAACACTGTGCGTTCACTTTACCTTTGTGGTTATTTCTAAAATGAATGAAAACCACAGAAGAGGTAACTAGCCTCTTAGACTGATTTGAATATTTGTTTAGTTAAGTAGATTCTCTTGTGTTTCCACCTGTGGATATTGATTATGTGTCTTCTGTATCTCTACCTCCTTTTCATTGTCTTAAGAATTTAGTTCCTGTGGGCGCATGGGTGGCTCAGTGGGTTAAGCCTCTGCCTTCAACTCAGGTCATGATCTCAGGGTCCTGGGATCCAGCCCTGCATCTCTCTGCTCAGCAGGGAGCCTATTTCTCCCTCTCTCTCTGCTGCCTCTCTGCCTACTTGGGATCCCTGTCTGTCAAATAAATAAATAAAATCTAAAAAAAAAAAAAAAAGAACTTTGTTCCTGCAGAACAATACAAAAAAATAGAAGTAATGAAAGACTTCACAATTTTTTTCTTCACATTAGTAGTGATTCTTTTATCACTTTATCATGTTAAGTATTGAGGGATGTACTTTATCAATAAAATCATGATACATTTGCCTCCTTTTCAAGAATTTAATCACAATTGCTTATTAAGTGTTATCAAATGCATTTTAGTATCTTTTGAAATATGTAAATGGTCTTCCTTCTTTTAGTCATTTTTAAAATTGAATTATGTTATTAGTTTTCCTAAAACACCCTCATCTTCCTTTAATGACACAACCATTATTATGTTGTTTTCTATTTTGTCACTGTATTTGTCATACTTAATATCTTACTAAGTAACTGTGTGTCTATATTTACATAAATGAAATGAATCCATTGTGTTCTTTGAGGGAGCAGTAATGTCTGATAGAGTTGTAAATATTTTTCTACATAAAAAGAATTATAAAATATTTCTATTTTTTTCTGCTTTGGAACACCTAGAACTCATTTTCTTTTCTCTTCTTTTTAAGATTTTACTTATTTATTTGCAAGAGGGAGAGAAACAGGCTCTCTGCTGAGCAAGGAGCCCAGTGCAGGACTCAATCCCAGGATCATGATCTAAGCTGAAGGAAGGTGTTTAACCATCTGAGCCATCCAGTTGCCCCAGAACTTTTTTTCTTCTTAAAATATGTTCTAAGCTTCTTTTCAATTAAAGCCTATTCATGTTAAATAATTCTTGTGATTTAACATTAGCAATTTTTTCTTTAAGATTTACATACTTTATTCAGTTTCTTTCAAATTTGCTGATAAAAAAAGTTTATGTTATGTATAAAACTTGCTTATGCCTAATCACTTCTGAATCTCTCAGTGTACTCTTTAATTTCTACTGCCTAATATTTAGGTTCAATTATCTTTTAGCATATGCCCTGATCATATTAGACTTGAACACAGTCTTCCTTTTAATCATCTACAGGCTTTTGTTTTTCATTTAACTACTGCGCTTTTCTTAAATTTTTCTGTTCACTTTCTTTGAAAGTTAATATTCTAGCTTCTTGTGTTGAAAATGGAATTAATTCTTAGACATGCTTGCATATATATGTATATATACGCAGATATATATGGAAATACATATATTATATGTGTGAGTACACACACACACACACACACACACACACACACACACACACACATACTTACAGCTTTAAATTCTCCCAGCATTGCTTTGAGCCCACCCATTAATTGTGACAGGGCGCCTTTGGTTGTTCAAGTTTCTCTGTCTCTGCATAGTAACGTACCACCTGGGTGCATGCTAGTCACATCTCAGACATTAACTTCTGTGACAGCGTGTGAGGAAATACAGTCTTTGGTCTTCTAGTAAAGTCTTGAGCAGAAGAGGCAAGCCCCTTTCTAAATCAATCTGTACTAGCACAGATAGCTGATAATGGCCCCACAGATCTACCTATGGCCACATGTTGTCCTTGGTGTTCTCTGAGATCTTCTTGAATGCTCTCTGGGGATCTCTTGAGATCTCTTTTCTCCAGGGGAGCCTTCTTTCTTACAGAACTGGATTCTCACTATTGGTTCCCTGTGGCCAAAACCCATCAAGCAGATGGGTGTGCTATAATAACAATTTCCCCAGATTCGTAACCAGGGCTTAGGCTAAGTTTACATTACATATTATTTTTATTAAATAAAAATAATGGCAAGCACCTGAGTGGCTCAGTCAATTAAGCATCTGCCTTCAGCTTAGGTAATGATCTCAGGGTCCTAGGATTGAGTCCCTCATCTGGCTCCCTGCCCAGTGGGAAGCCTGCTTCTCCTTCAAACCCTCCCCCCAGCTCCTGATCTCTCTCTCTCTCTGAAAAATAAATAAAATCTTTAAGAAAAAATTAAAAAAGCAGTGTGTTGGTCATTGAATCCCACTACCAGAGCTTTTCTTATACTTTCCCTACTCATTTTTTTTCCTTCTTTCCTTTTCAGGATGACAATGTTCAGGGTCATCTAACACTGCTGAAATGGGGAGACCCCTCCAGTTTTGCTTTTCCCAAGTTCAGTAATATAATAATATTGTCTGATATATCATACCATAAAAAAAACATTACATTGGGGAGTAAACACCGTTTCTTATTTTGCATAAATGCCACTTTGGGCCAGTTAGTATCCCTAGGTTTTTAAATACAAATTATTTCAGTTTATAATTTTAGCTTTGAAATCTTCTGTAAGAAAGCTATTATATGAAAAAACAATTGTGTGTGTTGGTTTTGTGGCCATTATGGTATTATTATTTTAGAATGTTTTATTTTTATTTTTATTACTAAAGTATACTTGCCATGCATTGTTAGATTAGTTTCAGGTGCATAACATAGTGATTCAACAATCTATACATTATACAGTGCCCACCACAATAAGTCACCATCTGTCACCAGAAAGCATTATTACAATATTGACAATAGTTCTTATGCTGTACTTTTCATCTCCATGTGTTGTTTGTTTATAACTGGTTTGTACCTCTTTTTTTATAACTTATTTTATTTAAATTCTGTTAGTTAGCATATAGTATATTATTAGTTTCAGAGGTAGAGTTCATTTATTCATCAGTTGCATATAACACTCAGTGCTCATTACATCACATGCCCTCCTTAATGTCCATCACCCAGTTATCCCATTCCCGACCTACCTCCCCTCCAGTAAACCATAGTTTGATTCCTGAAGTTTGTACCTCTTAACCCCTTCATCTATTTCATTCATCAAATTGTTTTCATTTATATTATCACATAATTTCCTTTTTGTAGATGTCACAGGCTTCTGTAAAACTTCTACCCTATAAAGTAACAAGTGAATGGATGTGTATGTATATGTGTATACTGACTATAGTTCTTTGCCTATTGGAGGAAGAAATCAGAGGTGGATATGAGGCCAGGCAATAATTCCTTTTGGATATATGGAAACTTGATTTCTGGGTTTAAGAGTTTATGTGTTGAGGAAGACCACATATTACCTGGAGGCACAGCTTCATTTCTCCAACAAGCCCCCACAATCTGGCGACTTCCTCTGGTAGATCCTCCAGTCAACTTGCCTTAGATTTCAGGCTTAAAACAAACACTGAAGTCAACCATTCTGAGAATCAAGAAGCAGAGCAACAAAGTAATTTAATAACTGCATTAAAGACCCATATCCTTCCCTTTTTCCAGATTCTTTAGCCTCTGACAGTATAGATGCTCAAAAATTCTGCTGTGGAATCTGGATTTTCTGTCATCCTGACTCTCACCTATATGTCTTTGAAAGATGTTCAATACTTTTATCCTTTTATATTAATTTGATTTCACCTGCTTTGTGTTTTAAATCCTCACTGTTTTGTTCCATTAATAACAAATGTCTTGATCTGCATTACACAATGTAAGCACTCTTATTTTACATTCCTTCAATTGTTTCAGTTGGATTTAGTGAAGGAATGGAAGGAAACATTAATTTACACTTCATGAACTAGATTTCTATTCATTTGTAAGACATCTTAATGGAAAAGAAAGTATTGTAATTATACATAAAATTATGGATGTTTAACTATGATTATGCAAGTTATCCTGACAGGTGTCAAAGAAACTTTTGACAGATTTAAAGATACTAATAATAGAAACATAGCTGTTAAAATTAAATTTCAAATCTTTTATCACCAGCAACATGACACCCAGAGTAAAAGAGCTGTCTAAAAGTCAGCAGAGTGAACTACACTGAGGCAGAGTCATGTACTCATATTCTAATGTAGAAATTATCCCATACTTTGTTTTTCCAGTCCCACTGAAACAAACTCATCAGTTAAATATGTAAAGCTTTAGTCTCTCTTACTGGCCATCCTTGGGTTTTGTTTGTTTTTTATTATTTATGTTTTTGTTTGTTGGTTGGTTAGTTGGTTCTTGATTCATTAACCCAAAAAGAAGTTAAAAAGGATTTAGTTAGTATGTGTGATTCGGTATTCAAATGAAACATTTCTAAATCATTCTATAGCCATCCCGAAGAGAGTAGTCCCAAAAGTCTGTCCTTTAAACCATGTATGATCATCAGGAATGAGTATCCTGGTAGAAGTAACATCTCATGTAAGGAAGGAGGCTATTTATATGGATACTATGTGTCAAATCTTTCTTGGAAGAGAAATATTGGTCCCTATTGTTGTGAGGACTTTGTTAGCATTCCAGTGGAGCCACATTCTAAACAGAGGATGGGAATCATTTCTCTGTTATGCATTGAGTTGTTGGTGAACATCAACCAAAACTTTAGCTGCCTTTTTCAGACATCTATGAAGTCCATGGGACTCATGTGCGATACCAACAAGCACAAAGATGCCTGTCAGCGTACTTATTATTTTTCTTTCTTCTCCTTCTTGTTTGATGTGGTCTTTAACTGTATTTCATTTAATCTAAGAATTTTTTTTTAAGATTGTGGGGTTTCATTCTGATCCTTATGAAACATATTTGCAACAATAGAATTCTCCATGAATGTTTAAACTCAAAAAAATATAATTACTGAGAACAGAGACCAGACTTCAGTTAAGAATTGTGTAATCTGACTAAAATCATTGCCCGCCTTCCAATATTCCTGGACATAGCTACCTCACCACTATATTCAGTAATTCTCTCAGCACATCTGACATCATCTATGGGCAGTTTTTGACATGGTGGAACATTTCTTCCTTGTTAACAAGCTTTTCCCACTTGACTTCTAGGGTGGCCCTTTCTTTTTTCCTTACTGGTTTTTCTTTTTCTTCGCTTCCTTTGGACATATCCCTAAACTTTTAACTTTGGGGTGTCCCCAGACCTCTCAGTTTTTAGATCTCTTTTATTTTCCATCTGTAGTTATCCCTATGACAAGCTCTTATGGCTTTAAAATGCACGGAGATACTGATCACTCCCAAATTTGTATCTCCGACACTAGCCTCTTCTCAGAACTCCAAGTGTATATCCAAATGCCTACCAGATATGTCTTCTTATATCTTTAATAAATATTGCACTCAATTGATCTGATCTTTCCCTGAAACTTGCTCCATCACCTTACTCCTTACTTTTAGTAGAGGACTCCACTGTTTAATTTGTTCTGTTTGAACACCTCTAAGTCTTCTTCGATTCTGTTTTTCTCTCAATTCTCATTCAGTTATTACACACAAGTCTTGCAGCCTGTAGCTTCTGAAAACTTGCCAGTACTTTGCTCAAACTCTTTCACTTCTTTCTTTGCTCAGACTACCTCATTTCTTTTATTTCTTTTAAAGATTTTATTTATTTATTTGACAGAGAGAGATCACAAGTAGGCAGAGAGGCAGGCAGAGAGAGAAGGGGAAGCAGGCTCCCTGCTGGGCAGAGAGCCCCATGCGGGGCTCGATCCCAGGACCCTAGGATCATGACCTGAGCAGAAGGCAGAGGCTTTAACCCACTGAGCCACCCAGGCGCTCCACTACCTCATTTCTTTTAAAGAACTTCTGATGACCTCAAGGCCCTACATGATATATATTTTCACTGCCCCCTTAACTCTTGGCTTTAAACCCATGATATTTTTCCCTCTCATTCCTCTGTGGTCATGCTGGGGTGTTCTCTGAGTCTTATACATACTAGACATTCCTCCATCCCTGGTCTGTGTTACCAAATTCTCCTTCTGCCTAGAGTGTTCCTCTATAGATAACCAGATGGCTTACTCTTTCATTTCCTTCAAGTGTTGCTGATATGTCACTTTTTAGTCAAGGGCCACTTTGACCATCCCAATTTAAATTACTATCCCAATATTCTTCACTCTATGGAAATATTTGCTGTAACTTTATTTCCCCTTTACTTTATAACTTTTCCCCATTACTTTCACTTTCTAATATGCTATATCATACATATTTTTTAAAGATTTCATTTATTTATTTGACAGAGAGAGAGATCACAATTAGGCAGAGAGGCAGGCAGAGAGAGGGGGGAAACAGGCTTCCTGCTGAGCAGAGAGCCCGCTGCGGGACTTGATCCTAGGGCCCTAGGATCATGACCTGAGCCGAAGGCAGAGGCTTAACCCACTGAGTCACCCAGGCGCCCTCATACATATTTTTAAGATGTGTTTCTTTCCTCATTAAAAATGGTCCTACCCATAAGAAAATCACTTTTTCACTGGTATATCCCAGTACTTAGAGGACTAGATATGACATATTTGTTAAGTGAATGAATGAAGGAATTGATATATGAATAAAAATAAACTACATATAGCTATATGGTGCCTAATTTTATTTTCTTCCCTTCATAGATTTATTCACCTGGATAATCCACTCAATCTTTGTTTCCTTGCTAAACTTTAGCCAGAATTCAAATGTAAATATATATCACACACATAATTTTTCTGGTTTTATCTTTTTAGGTTAAATAATTCTGTACTGAAGTGCATAGTAATGAATTTTTGATTAACTGAAGAAATGATGATGATTTTTGATGTGATGAATTTTTACAACCCAGATACCCCCATGAAATTACAATCTTGGTGAGGAGGATGTGAAATTTTCCAAAAATCTCTCTCATGCTTTACTCCACTAATTATTACTGCAAGAAAATTAACCTCTGACATCATAAATTAGTTTCTTGTTTTAAAACTCTATAAAATTGAAATTCTTCTTAATATACTTTTTTATATCTAGATTCCTTGTATTTCTCCAGATCTTTTGTGAGGTTCATCAGTGTTGTTGCATGTCATAATAATAGTTCTTTTGATTGCTCTATAGTAATATATTATAAATTATGTCTATTCTAATTGTTCATAGGCATTCAATTTTTTCTAATTTTGAGATGTTTTAAAATGCTTCATAGATGCTGCTATGAATATTTTGTTCAGTTTTTGGTGCAAATATTCATATGATCAGGGGGTGATAACTGAGTCACAGAGTAGAAATGTATTCTACTACAGTAAACAATTATAAACCCAGGTCGTTATAGCTATTTACACTTCCATCAGCAATATCTAATAATTTTTAGTTACTTTAAATGTTTGTCAGATATGGCCCTATTAGTTTGCTGTTAGTGATGATGTTGCTGCAATTGTACTTATTTATTTATTACTTTTCATTGTTTTTATTTTTGTTGGGCAGGAGGCTGATTATAGTCCTTTTTGTAATTTTCAGAAAACTAATGATGTTGGGAAATTTTCCATAAATTTATTTGTTATCTGGATTTTTTTCTTTCTCTATTCAAACAATAAATTGAATTTCTGGCTTTGTAAAATTGATCTCTAGGTTCTCCACAAACTTTTATATATATATATATATATATATATATATATATATATATGTAAATATATATATACACACATATATATAATCATATTTATCATATATATTTTATATATCAGGTATATAATATGTATTAATATAATATTTACAATATATAACATTTAATACATACCATATATGTAACATAAATAAAAATATAATAATATATTTATATATCATATAAACACCAAATACTTCTATTTTGAGACTATGTTTTCTGTACTTTGATGAACATATATATATATTCTTAATTATAATGAAGTCTAATTCATCAATCTTTATTTCATTTTGGTTAGTACTTTGTGTCCAGTTTAAGAAATCATTTCCTCCCCTAGTGTGATGAATGATTCTTGACACCTACCACATGCCATAAACAAAAATTAATTCCAGTGAATCATAAACTGGGTGCAATTGGCAAGACTAGCTTTTAAAAGATAAGCACTAAGATATTTTAAATACATCGAATATTATATTCTATATAACATTGTACATATTATACATAATGTGCAATATATGATATGCTGAATGACAATATATGATATATATTATATGTCATGCATATGTATAATGATACATAGAATATATTTAAAGATTTTCTAGTGTTTATCTTTTATTTATTTTTAAGATTTTATTTATTTATTTCTCAGAGATGGAGAAAGAGAGAGAGAGACAGTGGCAGTGATAGGGAGAAGCAGGCTTCCCGTTGAGCAAGGAGCCCAATGTGAGACTCAATCCCAGGACCCTGGGATCATGACCTGAGCCAAAGGCAGACACTTAAATGACTGAGCCACCCAGGCATCCCTAGTGTTTATCTTTTAAATGCCTTATTTTGCCATCGAAATATACATTTATTCTATAAATCATTATAAATTATAAATATGTATATTATGTATTTTATGTTATTATAAACCATATTATAAATAAAGCAATAATATAGATCCTATATGACCTAAATCATGATATACTATATATATTGCATATTATGCATTATATATTATACATTAGAGTCATAATATATTATTCAGCTCATTTATTATTATGTTATACAATATATTATGTGCATCTATCATTTTCAGTTAGTTTCTTAACACATTTTTTAGTTTTTAATTTTGCTTTAAATATGTACTTTTTCTACTTCTAAGAAAATTCAAGGTCCCTGCATAATTTAACCTCTATTTACGGTATTCCACATTTTTTCCATTGTTTTGATAAGTTTTAATTTTTCATACATTTAAATCTCAAAAGGCTATGGTTTTAAAAATTGTATAGCCCTTAATATTTACTGACACAATGTTGTCTGATGCTTTTTATTTTTTCTTGTGCTGGTGTAACTCATTTAACATCATATACCTTGGTTTACTTTAGTATTTCTTTTAGTCCAGGCCTCTGTCAGAAAATATCTGTTTCTATTTGCTATATTTTAAAAAATATTTTCATTGATGGCAGAATTCTAGGATGACATTTATTTTATTTAAACACTAAAAGGTAACATTCTTTTGTTTTTATGCTTGCATGGTTTCTTTTGAGAAATGAAGTCTTAACTTCTTTAAAAAGAAGGTGTTTCTTCTCATATAGCAGTTATTAGTATTTTTTGTTTGTCTTTGATTTTTATAATAGACTTTTTTGAGGTTTTTTTTTTAAAGATTTTATTTATTTATTTGACAGAGAGATTACAAGTAGGCAGAGAGGCAGGCAGAGAGAGGAGGAAGCAGGCTCCCTGCTGAGCAGAGAGCCTGATGTAGGGCTCAATCCCAGGACTCCAAGATCCTGACCTGAGCTGAAGGCGAAGGCTTTAACCCACTGAGCCACCCAGGCAGCCCTGTTTGTCTTTGATTTTTAGCAGTTTACTAGGTTGTGCTCAACATGCTTTTCTTTGTATTTATCATTCTTGGGTTTTATAGAGCTGTTTAAATATGTAGTCTGATCTCTTTCAACAGTTTTTAAAAATTCTCTGCCTAGGTCTTTTCTACTGTACTTTTCTGTTTTGTTCTATAGTGGTATTCTTGCATTTACAATCTTGTTTTCATTTTAATTCTTTAATCTGGTTATTTTGTACTGATATAACTTCTACTTCACTAATCCTCTTTTCTGTTGTGTCTACTCTTTTCTTTAATACCATGTATGTAATACTTAACCTTAGTATCTTTAAGGTCTATTATGCCCCCCCCTTTTTTTTTTTAGGAAACTCAAGTTCTCTGGTAAGATTCTCAACATTTATCTACTATCCTTAATATATTAATCATAGTTATTATTATAAGCATGATTGTTTCCTTCCATGGCAGTAAGTTTATATTATCTGCTTTCCAATTTGGTTTTATGCTATTTGGTACTCTTTGCTAGCCAAAATTCATAACTAAAATTTTTAGGTAATTTTTGATGAAATGCCAGTCATCATGTATGGTAGCTTGTACTGTCTGTGGCTATCCCTGCAGACGACTGAATAGTTTTGTAACAGAGTCATAGGCTTTAAGTTGCAGCTTTGTATCAGTCCTCTAAGCCTCTGACACAGAAGTGAAAATACAGGTCTGAGATTAGGGCTCATCTCACTGCACTTGTCTTTTACCTGACATCTTAACATATATCATGGTCTATTTGGTTGATTTCTATTGTCTTTTGTTTGTTTCTGTTGAGGTAAATTGACATATAATATTAGTTTCAGGTGTACAACACAGGGATTCAATATGTGTAAATGCTGCAAAAATGATCACCATAGTAAGTCTAGTTAACATCCTTCAACACATATTGTTACAAAAAATGTTTGTGTATGTGATGGTGACTTTTAAGATTTACTTTCTTAGCAACTTTCACATATGTAATACAGTATGATTAACTATAGTCACCATGCTGTATGTGATATACATGCAACTTCATTTTATAACTGAAATTTAGTGACTTCTAATCAACTTAACCCATTTTGCCCATCCCATTATCCTGATCTCTAGCAACCACCAATCTATTCTCTATCTTTGAGCTATATTTTAAGTTATTCCTTTTGTGTTTTATGCATTCTGCACTGTTGTCTTTGTTGTAAAAATAAGCTTAAAAAAAAAAAAAGCTTTAAAGCTGCTATCCAGCCATTTGTTCATATACATAAGTTGAACCACACTCTATTTGAACATTTTCCTGATCTATACCTACTTCCATGGTGTGTTGAAGGAGTATGACATAATGCACATAAATCTCTCAACACTTTCTCAGATACACTGACTCTCAGAAAAGAGTAGCTAGCATTGTTATCACCATTTTCATGATGATGATGATTGTGATCACCATGTTAATAATCATTATCACATTCAAACTTTAACAAAGATTAAGACTTTATCCTTTGGAAATGCCCTGCAGAAGCCTCAACTTACTGATTTGTAAAACAGGAATAGTAATGCAACTATAGTGGTAATTTAGTGAATGTCACTCATCATCATTTTTTACCCTGTTTCTGATTATGATACTCATTTCCTTGAGCTATTGATGTGTTTCATTTCTGAACATTCAGCACCTCACATGGAAGCAGAATCATTAAAACTGCTTACTTAGAAATTTTTTAGACTAATTGCACATGTATATTAAAAATTACTACATTTTACCTACTTGTGATCTGTCTGTCAAATAAATGAATAAAACCTTAAAAAAATAAAATAAAAATAAAAATTACTGCATTTTATTAAAAATTTACCATGTCAAGGCATGCTCATTCAAAATAAAATTATTGGGGCCCCTGGGTGGCTCAGTGGGTTAAAGCCTCTGCCTTTGGCTCAGGTCGTGATCCCAGGGTCCTGGGATGGAGCCCCACATCGGGCTCTCTGCTCAGCGGGGAGCCTGCTTCCTCCTCTCTCTCTGCCTGCTTCTCTGCCTATTTGTGATCTCTGTCTGTCAAATAAATAAATAAATTAAAATAAAATAAAATAAAATTATTTATTACTTCCTTATTAAGAGGGATGCTTGGGTGACTCAGTTAGTTAAGCATCTGGCTTTGGCTCAGGTCATGATTCCAGGGTTCTAGGATCAGCCCCACGTTGGTTGGGCTCCCTGCTCAGCAGGGGGCCTGTTTCTCCCTCTCCCTCTGCCTCTTATTTCCCCTGCTTGTGCTCTCTGTCTGTCAGATAAATAATTTTTTTAAAAAATAATAAGATAAAATTTAAGAGCATATATAATATATAATAGATACCCAAATAGAGCAAAACACAGCAGAATGGGTTTATGCTAAGAACTGATGAAACATTGGATGTGAAATTAAAAACCGATAAGCACATGTAAGTCTGGATGCTTATCTGAGGTGTACCAGCACTCTTTTTAGGTTTTATGATCATGCTGACAACCACCTCCTTCCTGTGACATTTTCCTATTTCAGGAGAGTCAAATAATGCAATTTCTCAGAGCCAGTTAAACTGGAAAGGGCAATGTTCCAAAAAATAAAATTTAGGAAATAAATATCTTCCAATAAAATATTAATCAAGGGATTTCTTTGAAGTAAAATATTTTGTAGAAGCAGATATAAAATTGCTCTGACCTTTCAGGTACAATACAGAACAAGCATTTTCATTTACAACAATAAAATACCTCACCCATGCTAGACAGAAGGGTTTGGAAATCAGGAGAAAGTTCAATTAAAGTTTCTCTTGGGTCTCAGTCCTGAATGCTAATTCTAGGTAATGTTTATAGGCGTTCCACATTGTACATTTTTTATTAATATAAAATAGTAGATTTCTAACACAGAAATTCAGTAATGAGAAGCCAAAATGACCCTGCCTGCTATTCAGTTATTGAAGTTATAAACACAAGAGGGCATTTTGTTTTGTTTGGTTTTATTTCATTTTGCTTTTATTTTATTTGGTTTTTAAGGAGTAGAGGGGTTGGATGTGGAGTAGAAATCAGAGGTGGCAGAGAGGGCGGAGGAAGGACAGCAGAAACAACATTTTTATCGGTTTATAGCCTTGCCTAGGACTGGTCTTTGTCTCATGTAGTTGCTCCAATTTTCTAGTAATTTATAGGTGTGCTGCTATTGTAGAAATTAACCTTTAATTTTCACAGGAAAATAATGAATCAAGGGAAATTTAATGAAAATAGATTAGGGGCTAGACATAAACGTGGCTTCTGCATTTTATGTTCACACCAGTGTATTCTACTTTAAATTTCTGTAATTTCCCCCCACATTTCAGCTTGATAGAAATTATTGGCTGTTCTTATATGTAGTTAGTACATTTCTTTTGTGTGGAAAAAGAGTTTTTTATTTTATTTAATTTTCTATTAAATAAATTTTTTAATTTATTTAATTTTCTATTATGATATAAATCATATATTACATTGCGTAAGTTTAAGGTACACATGTTGATCTGATGCATGTATATATTGCAGTTAGATTGCCCTTTACATTCCCATACTGGCTGAATGTTTATTTCCACCAATAGTGTGTAAGGGTTTACTTCTCTCTACATCTCTTGTCTGCTTGATGATAGCCATTCTAACATATGTGAGGTGATATATCATTGTGGTTTTTTATTTGCAATTCCCTGATGATTAGTGGTGTTGGCATATCTCCATGTACCTGTTAGTGATTTAGATATCTTTTTTGGAAAAATGTCTTCTCAGTTCCTCTGCTCATTTTTAAATTATTGTTTGTTTGTTTGTTTGTTTTATATTGGGTTGCTTGAATTCTTTAAACATTTTGGATATTAAACTCTTATCTGATATATAGTTTGCAAATACATCCTCCATTCTGTATATTGCCTTTTCATTTTGTTGTTTGTTTTTTGCTATGAGAGGATTTTAGTTTGATGTAGGCCCACTTTTTGATATTTGCTCTTTTGATGTCACATCCAAAAATGCCATTGCCAACAGCAGTGTCAAAGAGCTTTTCCCCTGTGTTTTCCTTCAGTTTTCCGGTTTCAAGTCTTATAGTTAAGTCTTTAAACCATCTTGAGTTAATTTTTGTTAATGGTGTGAGATAGGAGTCTAGTTTCATTTTTCTGCCTATTTATCCCACTCTCCAGCACTATTTACTAAAGAGAGTGTTGTTCCCTCATGGTTTATTCTTAGCTCCTTTCATATTGACCATGGGTTTATTTCTAGGCTCTCCATTCTCTTGCATTGATCTATGCCTCTGATTTTATACCAGTACCAAACCACTTTAATTATTATAGCTTCATAATATAGTTTGAAATCAGCAATTGTGAGGTCTCTAGCTTTGTTCTTCTTTCTCAAGATTGCTTTGGCTATTAGGGGTCTTTTGTGAGTCCATACAAATTTTAAGAATTTTTTTCTATTTCTGTGTTAAGTATCTTGGGAATATTGATGGAAATTACATTGAATCTGTAGGTTCTTTAAGTAGTATGGACATTTTAGCAATTTTAATTCTCCTAATCCATGAGCATAGAATATTTTTCCATTGATTTTTGTCATCTCCAATTTCTTCCATCAATGTAGTTTTCATTGTACAGGAATTTCAACTTCTTGGTTAAATTTATTACTAGATTTTTTTGGATTACTTTCTTAATTTCACTTTTTGATAGTTTTGTTATTATTGTATAGAAGCAAAAATGATTTCATATATTGATTTGGAGCCCCACAACTCTACTGAACTCATTTGTTAGTTCTGACAGTTTTTTGGTGGCATCTTTAGCGTGTTATATATATAATATAATATCATCTTCAGATAGAGATATGCAGATTTCTTCATGGGAGTGGTCACAGCTGGCTAATTCAGCTTTATGCAGTACCACCTTGGGAGAGAGGCAGCACTTACAGAGTTCCTCTTACCCTCTCCAGTGTGGCCAAACTCATTTTTTTTTTTTTCTCTCATGGAGTGCTGGAATGTCTCCTCAGGAAACCAGGACTTCTACAAATGCTCTTTCATCTGTGGGTGTCTTCTCAAGTCAGTGATATCCTATAATTCCCCAACCATGGCAAAGAGAGGGAAGGCCAGTTCACAGGCTCTTGCTGAGCTTGAGCACAGCCCATACTGAGACTTGTATACCACCTGATGCACAGGTGGGCAAGACTCCTTCCAGGTCCCTTAGCATATGGCACTAGATTCCACCACTTTCACAAAGATATATATGCTCATGTATGGATGCCAAATTTTAGTTGTTAAGAGGGGAGATAAAGGTGAACGTCTTTTGCCACCATGATGCTGATGTCACTCCAGCAAGACATTTTGTCATGATCTCTTCTATATAATTAATAATTGTCAATTAGTACTCAAAGAAAGTACTGTTGCTACTTTAAATGGTAATATGAATCTACAAAAAGTAAACCAAAAATATAATTTTATTGCTTGCAGGATTTCTTAGTTTAATATATGTGTGGCTCACATTTAAAGAAAAACACACCAAAAGAACTGATTGAAAAAGAAAAATACACATGTCTTCTACCCATTAAAACTTAATTAAAAACAAAATACAAAAAAGAGAAAAAGTTCTAAATAATTATGTAGATGAGTTTGAAGCAGCTTAACAAGTTATATGTAATGACTTTAGATCTATGTTAATTATTTTAAATAAAATAGCAGCTCTAATTAAATATTTAAGGTCTTAACATACTCTTGTGTCAATTTTATACCTAAGTGTATGCATTTTGAACAAAGTTTCAGGTTGATCCCTGTTTGGTTTTAACATATACTATTATTTGTCTTAATGTACTGAATTTTCCTTGAGGGTGTATTTTTTCTTGCATATCCTTGCGATATTAATAAACAACAAATAGAAATGGAACATCTGCTTAAGTCAGCCTTATAAGAATCCCTAATCAGTAACAGAAGACTTAGCTACGTCCCTGAAAATATATTTTATGTTGAAAGTAATTTGTAGAATCTGAGAATAAGCAACCAACCAAACAAAAAACCCTCCATTGATAAATTACAACTGAAAACCTGGTAAGAATATATCAGTAATGAAAATGACAATGTGAACTGAACACAATTAAAATGTTCTTAGCCTTTAAGCCTGATTCTATATATCCAGATAGCTCTATACCCAGGGGCAGTGGCAGATTATAGGGATAGCAAAAAACATATACGAACTGGGTAAAATAATACTCTTCTCTATTGATTCAATTATGTTTGTGTGTGTATGTGCAAGTATGTATATATATGTATATAGTGTTTGTGCATATTTTATATGGGTATATAGAAGTCGAGTATAATCCCTTAGTTTTATTACTTGAGAACAACCTTAATAATATTAAGAGTCAACTCAGAGCTAAGCTTGGACTTTTTGACATTTTGAAATTCTTATAATTGAACTAGGGGAAATACCAATTTTTAAATAAAAAGAAAGGATATTGCCTCACAGGACCATTAAAACTTTACTTAGGAGCTCTCCAGTTATTCATTGTCAAGTCCATAAAACTGAGCTATTTTCAACCCAACCTCTCAACCTAGCGTTCTAAATAACATTAAACATTTTGTAGTGTATTTCTTGGAGAACTAATGAATGAATGGAAAAATCAGGATCCCATTCCTGTTTATTTTTCTTATTTCACAGTGTCACAATAAGAATTACAGAGTCACTACTTGTTTCTTTATCTGATACTTACTTCTATCCTAAGTATCTTCTATTTAAAATAATAATTACTTTAATCCAACATTGAATAGAAGGATCCAACACAATGTACTGGAAAGAGCATAAGGATGAGAGATGGGAAAATTTAGGATTAATCCTCTATCCAGTTCTAAAAATATTGATTAGTCTTTCTCATGTAATACACTCAATTTCCTAGACTTAATCCCTCTAATTAGAAAATAAGGGTTTGTTTTACCATTCGGATACTGTTATGTACTATTCCTGTCATCTCTAGAAATTTTATACAAAATTGCATCCTAATTTATTTATTTATCTATTTATTTATTTAATGTTTCAAGTTTTTATTTAAATTCTAGTTAGTTAACATATGGCGTAATATTAGTTTCAGGGATAGAATTTAGTGATTCGTCACTTACATACAACATCCCATGCTCACGACAAGTTTTCTCTTTAGGAAAGAAAATTGGAACTGCCCAGAGTCTAGAATATAATGTTCAGAGAGCACTTACATTGCTTTAGAAATTCATGGTACTGAGAAAAGGCACTGAATTAAACTCTATGTAAGATATTCCTAGAAAGCTACTTATCATTCTCCAATCACCATTACAGGGAAGGATCTATAGGACTTAAAGAATATTTCTTTTCTAAAATTAAAACTAGATCTTGAGTGACAAAAATGTAGTACCTCCAGCTATAAGGCATTTTCTTATGGCCTCTTCTTAATTTCTGTTCCATCGTTAAGTCATGAACAGTTTTACAATTCTAAATTAAGTTAATACAAACTTATTATATAACAAAAATTTTAAAGAAGATATATAATACAACCATAAAAGATAATACAAATCTGTTACATGATTTTCCAAATATACTAAAGCAGCTGTCATCATTTAAACTTTAGAACTGAATGGAACTCAATGTGAATACTACACATTTTGTTTCCTTTAAATCTAATAATTGATTAATCTCTGATTTAGAGTTTACAGGAAAAGAATGCTGCATTTTATTTGTGTTGCTGTTGTTGGTTTTTTTTTTTTGTTTTTTTTTTTTTTGTTTTTTTTTTAGTAATTAGAATTCAGTTTTCCTCCAATAAAGATAATTAATTGCTCATGAAAATTTTTTAAAAAATCTATATTTCTTTCACTGCAGTTTCCTCAACTTAAAAGTTAAATACTTAAGTTAGAATACCTTACTTAAAGTAACATTTTTCATTTTGATAAGATAGATAAAAAAAAAATCAGAGATCCAGGTACAGTGCTGTTTATTCTCTGAAACTATAAAACTATAGTTGCATAATAATAAATATTTTAATGAAAGTTATAAAAAAGTCAGCTAATTATTATTTAGATAGAATTTATTTTCAAATATTTGGAAATGAAATGCTTACTATTCTTTATTTTTTAAGATTTTATTTATTTATTTGATGGATAGAGGTCACAAGTAGGCAGAGAGGCGGACAGAGATGGGGAAAGCAGACTCCCCACTGAGCAGAGAGCCTGATGTGGGGCTCAATCCCAGGGCCCTGGGACCATGACCTGAGCCGAAGGCAGAGGCTTAACCCACTGAGCCACCCAGGCGCCCCATAATGCTTACTATTCTTAACATTGTATTTCTCCCTGGATGTTATTTTCATGCTTCCAAAGAGACATTTATTTTTTATACTTTGCTGTTAAATTTACAAATTAGGTACAGTGAGAGATTGAAAACAATAATAATGAAATAGAACAATTATAACAATATTCTGCAACAAAAGTTATATTACTCTCTCTCATTCCCCAAATCTCTCACTGTACTGTGCTCACCTTTCTTGTGAAAATGGGAGATGATAAAAGGCCTACATGGGGAGATCTGGCGAGGTAAAATATAGGCTTTGGGACGTAGTATTAGGTTACTATGGACCTTCTGACTCTTTGTCACAGGTTCGTCTTCTTCCCCCATCATTGAAGGCAGGTAACTGAAATCACAGAAAGGGCAGCAGCAGATAAAGGAGGACTACTGTAAACTGCTAAGCCATCCTTCCTCCATGTCTCAGGCCCAAGGTAAAATGTTTCTTTTCCAATAATTGGAAAAAAAAAAAACCCCAACACATATGCGCACATACAAACATTGAATCACGTAAGAATCAAGGGGTAGCGTTATTCCAGCTAATCTTTAAAACTTATTTTACTATTCGCGCAGTCTCCTCTTACTAAATATAGAGCCACCCAGATGTTCAGGTGGAGTCTTTAAGAAAATTTCTACCAGGGGCGCCTGGGTGGCTCAGTGGGTTAAAGCCTCTGCCTTCGGCTCAGGTCATGATCCCAGAGTCCTGGGATCCAGCCTGGCATCCGGCTCTCTGCACAGCCGGGAGTCTGCTTCCTCCTCTCTCTCTGCCTGCCTCTCTGCCTACTTGTGATCTCTGTCAAATAAATAAATAAAATGTTTCTTAAAAAAAGAAAATTTCTACCAAAAAAAAGAATAAAAATAAAAAATAAAATACACACACACTAATAAAATTTTTTCATTGTATTAAGTTGATATTCAGTATCATTTTTTTGGTATGTCCTGAATTTCCAATCATAAGGAGTTGAGAAAAGGATCTACAAATCTTTTAAAAGTAACGATAAACTTTGCCTCCTTCACACTGAGGCACAATTATGACTGATTTTTTTGCTTGATGTTAAAAAACACAATTTGTTATATTTTCTATAACTCCTATTAATTTTTTCTTCCATTATAACACTTGAAAATTAAACGAGTAAACCACCATAACTTAACATGTTGACAGTACAAACTTACATATATTACTGTATTTGTTTTTTTTCTCAAAGAGGTTAGCATTTCACTCCAAAAAGTATTGATTATTGATAGACCCTCACTGTTATCAGTTAATTATTTATTTTTATTATGTTATGTTTGTCACCATACAGTACATCATTAATTTTTGATGTAGTGTTCCATGATTCATTGTTTGCATATAACACGCAGTGCTCCATGCAATTCATGCCCTTCTTAATACCCACCACCAGGTTTACCCATTGCCCCACCCCCCTCCCTTCTAAAACCCTCCGTTTGTTCCCAGTGTCCATAGTCTCTCACATTTCATCTCCCCCTCCAATTACCCCCTTCATTTTTCCTTTCCTTTTCCTAATGTCCTCCATGCTATACCTTATGTTCCACAAATAAGTGAAACCATATGATAATTGACTTTCTCTGCTTGACTTAATCTCTTTCAGTCCATCCACATTGATGCAAAAGTTGAGTATTCATCCTTTCTGATATTCCATTGTGTATATGGACCACATCTTCTTTATCCATTTTTCTGTTGAAGGGCATCTCCTTCCTTTCCACAGTTTGGCTATTATGGATATTGCTGCTATGAACATTGGGGTACATATGTCCTTCTTTTAACTACATCTGTATCTTTGGCATAAATGCCCATAGTGCAATTGCTGGGTCATAGAGTAGCTCTATTTTTTTTTAATTTTTTTTTTAGTAGCACTATTTTTAATTTTTTGAGGATCTTCCACACTGTTATCCAAAGTGGTTGCACCAACTTGCATTCCCACCAACAATTAATAATTGAAAACTAAGTTATTGGGGCATCTAGGTGGCTCAGTCGTTAAGCATCTGTCTTCAGCTCGGGTTATGATCCCAGGTTGACCTGCACATCAGGCTCCGTACTCGGCTGGAAGCCTGCTTTTCCCACTCCCACTTCCCTTGATTGTGTTCCCTCTCTCACTGTGTCTCTGTCAAAAAATAAAGCCTTAAAAAAATTAAGGTATTTTTATGTTTGGTAATCTACATTTTGAAAAACCTTTCACATATATTATACTTTTAGGCTTCAATTCTGCTATTGGAAAAATACATATGAGTTTTTCTTTCTAGAATATGGTGGCCAAATAAAATCTCCAGAAACAACTGAAATAGATTAATGATATCATATGAATAAGATAGTTTATAAATATAAAATATCATGCAGAGAGCTAAGAGTTCTCAGTACTGATAATTCTTCACAAGCTTTCCTCTATAACAGAGATCTGCACAATGATCTGCATGTTAGGAAAATGCTGCTCCAGGTAACTTACTACAGAGTGGAAGGATTTGTTCTTGCAAAATAGAATACACAAAATATGAAATATATGTTTCTCTTGATTGTCATTTACTAAAATATGGAAAACTATCCTTATATTTTTGAAATGTTTCTTTTCACATCACTTATAATTAAAGCACTAGTCACGTTCTTTCTTCATCAAACTGAGTCCCACTGCAAGAATTTTTGGAGATTTAACATCAAGGAGAATATAGAAGCCCAGCGGCTAAGCTTTTCACTATGAATCTTTTAGAAAATCAGTTTCTTGACCTGTATGCACTCATCTGTTTCCCTGATGAGTTTATGTGTGAATTTCTGGAACTTTCAGTGATACATGAACAGGCTTTCAGGATCTAAGTTATTCTTAAGATATTAAACACAGTTATAGTTACAGTATAATTGTTATTAATGCATTGACAAAATGATTAAAATGCTGTGAGTAAAATATTTAAGACACACAATTATTTAACATTTTATTAGATTATGGTTCTGTCTGAAAATGTTTGAAAATATATTTTTATTTCAGATAACTGAAAATAAAATAGATTCAACCAGATACAGACCTGTTAATGTTTGCTATTTTGGTCTGTTTTATGTGGAAAGATATTAAGATATGAGTTTTTTTGCTTGAACTGGTTGAAAGGATTAGATCTTTAGGTATTAAAACACAAGAACAACATTAGAGTAGTTGACACTCTATGCTAACCACATTCTTATGTAACTTCTTGTTGCCCTTGCAAGTTACCCATGTTATCAAGTGGTCTTCTCCGTGAAAAAGAGAAAATAAAATCACTTGATTTTTCTCAGAGACTCTTATAATTTTTGAAGTTTATTTTTAAGTTGAATCATGAGGTTTAACTGGTTGCTATGGAAGTTGCTATGGAAAGTGATCCCGAGAATCCTGAGACACAAGTCAGGTCCTATGTCAGGATTGTGAGAGGATGACGGACGGAGAGCTACTCCCTCATACAACCTTCTAAGTCAGTGTTCCATGGGCCCCTGCTTGTGTTTCACTTTTACATTATGAATAAAGACCATCATTTATTAACAACAAAAATATCGCTAATTTATTATTTTCTGAGTGTGTAGCTAATGAAGAATCCACCCTTTTTACAGAATAAATCAATGATTTTGGAGAATTTATAGGCCAGCGCTTCTGTTAAGGGGCTAATATCCAGGTCCATTAATTCTGTTGCACCACCTTCTGTGACAACCCCCAAGCTGTGAGTCATTCTGAACCATAAGGACCTGAAGACCAAATGACAAAGAAGATCAAACAACTATATGAAAAAACTCCTCCAGACATTTTTAAAGGTTAAGGCTTCATAAAGAGTGGAAATATTATAACATTTTATTTAGGGGAAATATATTTATATCCTTGAGGAAGGAATGGGAGACTCTGAGGTTTAAGAAATGTCCCTGAGATGATCAATCAAGAAGGCACACTGAACAGACTTAAGACATTTCCTGTCCCCCTTCTCAAAAAAATAACATCCAAAATTAACCATGGGGCGATCTCTGTCTACTAAAATTAGAAGGGAACTCGAAGCTATGTCTTGCTTCTCTTGGCTTTTATTCCTTCTTCTAGCATAGTGACATATATATTTATCTGACAAATAATAAATACTTATAGATAAGTAAATTAGTGGAGACTCTGCTTCTCCACTGGTAAAATAAAAGTAGGATGGGAAGCAGAATTAAATGGAACCTGAAAGTTTTTTCTTCTCTATAGTCTTATACTCTAAAATACAATTTCTGTAGCTAAAAATAAATTATATCTGTCAATATTTTAAGATTTAACATAAAGTTTAAGGGAAGTATGTAATTAATTAAATCCTACTAAAGTTTTTATTCTCTTGGCTTACATCCCTTACAAAATGTTAAGCAAAACCTATCAACCTTCAAGTAAGGAAGATTTTAATCCTCATTTCATCCTCTGAATCTTAATGCCTGGTCATATTCCAGCATTAATTGCTTTATCTCCAAACTAATGAGCTAATTTGCATTTTTTACACAGTGTACTTGCTGTCAAAACATCTATATGAAACTGAAATTTAGTCAATCATCCATATATGTATCCTCATGCTTCCAAACATCTGGCTATTTAGAAACTGCAGGATGTTTGAAATAGCATTTTAGCATTCATCTGGAGTACTGTTCATAAACTTTTGGGGTCAAAGTACTGTTTGGCAATAGATGATAGCTATCAGCCTAATCACTGGGGGGAAATTGCTTATTCACACACTCAGAAGATTTTGCATGCAATTTCAGAGACTTAAATCTTTTGAAGCCTGTCCATAATCTCAAG
This sequence comes from Taxidea taxus jeffersonii, assembly GCA_003697995.1. Taxonomy (NCBI): domain Eukaryota; kingdom Metazoa; phylum Chordata; class Mammalia; order Carnivora; family Mustelidae; genus Taxidea; species Taxidea taxus. The sequence continues at coordinate 23,670 of ML112123.1, forward strand.
GCTAATTATACCTGATCTTAAAGTTTTCTGTTTTACAGTCAATATTTTGGGATAGATTATGTTGGTGTTAGGAAAATTTCAACCCCATCTTGTTCTGTCCTCAAATCTTTTCAAATGTCTATAAACTATTACATATTTAAAGCATCTTTGCATCATTATTTGCTTAATATCTACCTCCTCTGTTAGTATACTCCCTGAGGTCAGTTATTCTTAATTTTGCTTAACCATTTACCATCAGCACCTAAGATACTTTGTATTCCAGCAGAGAGTGGTTGTTGAACTAACTGAATGGTTTATGAGTGGTTCAATTATCCATGCTTGATAATATTTATATATTTGGTAATATATTGATAATATTAAAGAACATTTTCAATGCAAGAACAATTTTTCTTTCTCCGTCTCTGTTCCTCTGTCGTTCTCTCTCTTTGTCCTATTTTAAAATCCACAGTTTCAAACTAAGCCTAGTAGGTATCTGTCACAGAAGAAAAGCAGCAATAATTTAAAATATCTGTTTAGACTGTGAAGATTCAACTGAAGTCCAGTTTTAGAGAATATGGAGGCTGAGATGGAGAAATGGACATGCATCCTCTGCATCTCCTCCATATATTCGATTTTCTTTCTGTATACAGACACCATCTATTTAGGTTACTAAGGTGACAAGAGGCCTCTTGATCCAAATCCTAGTTAACGTAAATGTTTCTTAGCATTTGAAACAACATATTACTCCTTTCTGATATATTCCCTTCGCTAGGTGTTTTGGATCTCACAACCTTCTTTCTCACTGCTAGCTCTTTTGCTGCTTCCTGCTTTTATCCATGAATATTAATGTTGAAGTGCATCAGAACTGAGTTCTTATTTTCTCTCTTCTTTATCTATACTCACTTTTTTGGTAATCTCTTTCTGACCAAGAGGGATTTTTTGTTTGTTTGTTTGTTTTGTTTTGTTTTAAGATTTATGTGTTTATTTGGGAGAGAGAGTGTGTATATGGGCAAGCAAGGGGTGAGTAGGATGGGGGAGAGGGGCAGATGAAGAGGAAGATGGAAAGAATCTCCAGCAGACTCCCTGCTGAGCACAGAGCCCAACATGGGGCTTGATCTCAGGACCCTGAGATCATGACCTACACTAGAATCAAGAGTTGGATGCTTAACTGACTGAGCCATCCCCGTGCCCCTGACCAAGTGTTTTTAATTACTGCATAAAAAAAAAAAAAGAAAGAAAAAAGAAAAACAATCTGAAATGTATGTCTCTACCCTTCTCTTTCCCAAACTCCAAATTCAAACTGAATAATTAAGATATCAAATGTAATATATTCAAGATTAAGTTCCTGATTTTCTCTTAGTCTCTTCCCGACCTCATCTTTTCCTTTACCTACTGGTAACTTCATTAGGTCGAAAATACTGGATTCCTATAGGACTCTTCTTCTCCACTCATACCTGATGCTTTAAACCTCATACTCAATCCATTGTAGAAAAAGAAAATGTTGGTTCTACCTTTATAATATATGCAGTATCTGAGCACTTGGCATTGCCTCTACTGCCCACACCGTGGTCTGTACTAATAATCTCTAACTTGGATGGCTGGAATAAGCAGATCCTGCTTTCATACCTAAAGTTTGCACTTTACACTGAGGATGGAGTCATTCTTTTAAATAGAAGCAACATGATGACATTCCATTTCTGTAATCTTGCATAACTTAGTGTAAATGTCAAAAATCTAAATGATGGCTAAATCCCCACATGAGCTGGCTTCACACCCCCTGTCTGAATGTTTCTCTTTTTACTTTTTCCTTGGTTTGCTCCACTTCAGTCAGTATGGTCTTCTTGTTGTTTCTCAGATACTCTGGGCACATTTCTGCTTAGGGTTTTTATTTCATCTACTTGTAATCTACATCTGCTTCTTGGCTATCTCTCAAAGTTTTTGCTCAAATCTTAACTTTTCAGTCACTGACCTATTAAAAATCTCAAATATTTGCCTAGATACTCTGCCAAAATATTCCTTATCCTCTTTATCCTATTTTTTTCCTTTTTATTCCCCCATAACACCATTATTTTCTGGCATATTAGACAATTTGCTCAAACATTTAGTTTAGCACATAATCATTTTGCATGAGTAGACTTTGAGAATACATTTTTGATCTCTTGATAGACTACTTCATAGAAATTTTGTCATCTGGGACGGCACCCAAGAATGTGATTAAATCAATGTACACATAGTTTTGTAGACATCGAAGCATCAACCAGAATTAAAGGATGATTTGTTTTTACTGGAAAATAATGTAGTGACTCATTTATAAGCATAATCATAAAAATGTCAAATTGGATGTAAAAAAATATAAAATTGCAAGGAAAAGACTGATTATTTTTTAAAAGATCTATATTAAGTATATAGGAAAGAAGATTAAGAGTAACAAGATATTAAGGTTTTAATTATGTTTAATTTATCATGCTAAAATGAGTACTGGAAAAATGCTTGCAGTTGTGCATTTTATACAGTTATTCCCAAGATACCCATATGCTTAGGAAATAAATTTCCCCCTCTATAGGATTGAGTCCATTTGTTATACCGAAAAAGAAACTGTAGGAGTGAGGTATGACATGAAGAAAAATGAAAACTTTTTTAAAAAGGACTACTAATCTAAGGGCAAAACTGCCTTTATTTTTCCTTGATATGTGCCAAGATAAAGTTGCCTAATGAAGTCAATGGTTGGTCAGATATTTGGGAACCACCATTATCCTACATATTAATAAATTTCCTTTACTGTATAAAACTTCCAATATTTCCAACAAAAGCCCTGTTTTCCTCTAAGAAATAGGTTATAGAAAGAATAACAAAACACACACAGACACACACACACACACGATTTTACTACCAATGATGTTGGCTTATTTTTACTTAAAAAAAGAAATTATTGCCATGCAGATGTTTTTAAAAATGAATTTAAAATAATACTCTAGATTATAGAGAAAACTTGAAAGTGTAACGAAAACATTGTTTTTAAAGGTGAAATGTTTCATTTAAAGAATTCACATAGGTATCTATTTGGTATAATAAAGAATAGAAATATAACATCTTCCAAAGTAATATAAAATTTCCTTTAGAGTTTTGTACCAGCTTTGTCAAATCTGAATCTCAGGGGGATGATAAACTGAGAATCTTTTGGGCTGTTTTAAGAGCCTTCACAAATGGGTCATGCGTGTAAGGATCAAACAGTACATAATAGAACAATACATTTTAAAATCTCAACATTAAAAAAAAATAAAATCTCAACATTTCATGTATTTAAATATTGTATCAATTAAAAAATAGAGAAATGATAAGAAAAACATATTTGGTGGATACTATGCTTTGACTAATAGTAGACTATTAGTTACTACTAGTTAATTAAATATGTCTCATACATCATAATCCACAATATAGCAACTTTCTAAATGCTTGGGGAGTAAATATGGGGTACAAAAACTTAGTAAGATGTGGTTTTTTTAGTTGCCAATATAGTTGCAATGACAATGCATAACAATCTTGGAATTATATTTGAGTGACTTATGAAAGAATGTGCTAGTAGAAGACTACATACTAATGCATGATTTGACAGGAGAATCTTGCCAACTGCTCCTATTGTCACTATTTCCCCTGAAGCCAATCTACTTTGCAGAGCTCTCACTAAATCCTATTTGATTGGCTAGTATATGTGAGTAGGTATTAAACTCATTCTTCTGTGCCTGGAACTCACTGTCTTAAAGTACTGTGGATGACCCCCTGCTTCCTCATTTGCAACCAAGTCTATACTTCCATTTTGGTTTGTCTTTCATTTTCCCTCTTGTTTATCCCTCAGACATATTAGGTGGTTGGATTCCTGCATCAGAATCACCACACACTTATTTCTGATGTGAGAGTGGCTGACCCCTTCCTATTCTAAGTTTTATGGTGTAAAGGTAGTGTATTTCAATCTTCGGTAAAGTCCAATAAGGGTATTGACTAAATTTCAACACCTTACATGAAAAATGTACACTGGAATGTTCACTCAGCATGTACACCATAAAATTTTTACAATATAGACCATTTTTAGCCCTTATTAGCAACTTTTCTGAAAATTCCCTAGTTTCCAATTTCTCAAAGACTTTTCCAAAGAAACCTCATCACCAATGTCTGGGCTATACCAGGAATTAGAATCCTTCTGAACCAAGCAGGGATATTCTATATTTCAGGTAGAAGTATAAGCTAAGGAAACACTATTTAACTAGAGAAAAGAAAACAAATGAAAATCATGATCCATAAGGATAATAGAGCAATGTCTTCTGGGTAACATATGTACAATCTATCCATTGATGAGGTAGATAATGGCATATGTTAGACTAATTTTGTATTTCTAGCATTCTTTGGTTTTCTTGCTGTTATTTGTTCTTTCTTTGATTATATATAAAAATGATATATAAGAATGTAGACTCCTCTCTACATCGATTTTAGCCCATTTAGAATATAAAATTTGAAGAAACTGAGCAACGAAAAAATGCTTCATTGAAAACAGCCATATCTTTAAAGGACGGTTTTTAAATGTAATTAATAAGTTCTTTCTCATATAAGCTGTAGTTAGTACATGCTGTATTATAACTTTCATTAAATCACTTTTAATCAACATGGTTTTAATCAGAACATTTGTTGGTGAATCTGTGAGTGGGTGTAGCAGAGGAAATAAGCAAAAAGGATATGATGAGAAAAAAGTAAAAGGTTAAAACACATGTAATCTAAATTTCGTGATTTGTTATCTTTGGTTTATTATTCTTTCTTAATGTTATATTCTAAAGAATATTTTAACCTTAGAAGAACAAGTATAATAATTTCATCATTTAAATTGTGATTAAAATCAATAAAATTGCTTTACTTATACTTTATAAAACTACTAATTGTTTTTAAGTAGGATATAGTATATGAAACACATTGGAAAAAATAAAAAGCATACAAAATACAGATTTATCTCAATAACCCCATTTAAATATGTAAGAATTATTGACATGTCATATGTATGTATAGATGTATTCCATCTGTCTATGGTCTATCTATTATCACTCATCTATCCATCCACATCCCTGTCTACCTAAATATCTAGTTCTATAGTTACTATCTCTAAATACTTATATTTTTATGCATTTGTTCTTGTTTAATATTCCTTGGACTCTTCTGTGATTTTATGGGAATAGACATCAAGGGCATTATCATTAACAGTTTTAAAGATACCTTCCTTACCACCAAAAATATGAAACTTCATGATTGTGTAATAATATATAATAGGTTTACAACTTTTGCCTGAACTGGTAATATGAAGATATACTGGGACAGGATTATAATTGTGGCATTATATCGCACTACACAAAGGCACCACTTCAACAGGCATCATTCACATCAATGATTATTTTATTTATAATGATAATTTTCCAAATGATAAGAATAAAATATCTTGAGGAATTGTTGTTTCTGTTGTTTTTCATTATTTTCTTTTCTTTTAAAATTGTATTTCTTTTTAATTTTCACAAAATTTTCTTGGGCTAACAATGACCTTTAGACATTTTGTTTGCTTAGACACCTACATGAAAACCATCACTGAATACTTCAGATGTAAAAGTAGCTGGTCCTTTTAAGTGCCTTGTCTAACTTCTTTAGTGGAAAAGTAATGCGTCTTGATTTTTTGCATCTTCTCTACACTTAGGGAAATTATGAAAGCTGTAAACTGTGTCTACTTCTTCATTAATGCCACAGGAGTGGTATGGTAAGGAAAGTAGGATATAACTATATTTTCATGATGCCATGCAAGAGTGACATGATGTAAGATCAAAAACCTTACAAGAGTTTTATAGAAAAACAAAAAATCAGTACAAAATTCATCTCTTTGGTATTATCTCAGGCAAGATTGCTTCTTTTGAACTGAGTTATTTTTAAGTGATCAAAAAGTTAAAATATAAAAATTGCAATTAGACTAAATACTAATTTTCACTTTCTTATGTTTTTCTTCTTAAAAAGTTATATAGTATCATCTGTAACCTATATTTTAATGAACATGACATTTGTTGAATTTAGAAAATAAGTAATTTTAATAAATTTAAAAGATTTCTCCTTGTTTTATCTTTCCTAATTAAAGAGCTTAATCTTCTTTAAAAATAGTAATACAGGTGGGGCGCCTGAGTGGCTCAATGGGTTAAAGCCTCTGCCTTCCACTCAGGTCATGATCCCTGGGTCCTGGGATGGAGCCCCGCATCCAGCTCTCTGCTCAGCAGGGAGCCTGCTTCCTCCTCTCTCTCTGCTTGCCTCTCTGCCTACTTGTGATCTCTGTCTGTCAAATAAATAAATAAAATCTTTAAAAAAAATAAAAAAATAGTAATACAGGTAAATCCTAGAGTTACTAGAGTTAATAACTAGTAGCAGTTAATAAACATTAACTTAAATATCAAATTTAAGGAACAAGGAAGTTTATTGGATATTGCAAACATCAGTCTACATGATGAGCATAGTGAACAAACCAATATATGAGCATAATCTCAACACCTGTTGCACTTTTGGGAGGGAGTAAATTGAATTAAAACTAAGAGATCTTCTGTATTTGACATTTGTCTTCCAGAGCAACAGTCAAATGTGCTCTATACTGAGTTAATTTGACATTTTTATTGTTATTTTGGAAGTAGCTAATCTGTAGTAATGCAGAATACTTAGTGTTAAATATTGAATATTTGTATGAAATTGTTCTGCCTCATAATATATTAAAACATGAGTCATTTGCCTACTAGCACACTAGAAGTATCCATATATATACATATATGTGTGTGTTTGTGTATATATATATGTTTTTTCTTTTTTACTCAAACTCTATGACTAAATTTGCACTCTGCTCAACCTTCCCACACAGAGCCCTGAATAAATTTTGAGAACATAAGAAAAAAAAAACGAGAACAACCTTCCCTTCATATGTTTAAAAACTGTTAAATTTCTTAAATGAAATAACAAAGCTTTTGAGTACTTTTAAAGGACCTGCTGAAAAGAGGCTTGCCAAACTGGTAAAAAATTGAAACAAATGAATGGGCAGCAATAATAGCAACCTTGCATAGTGTATAGTGTATATTTTGCACTGATGATCAATTACTGAATGGTACACACATTATAGTTTTCAAAATCATACACACATAGAGAAGCAATACCTTTTTTCTGTAGTGAAAATAGCCAGCATTTGTTGAGAACCTACTATACTCTCAATTTTATGAAATCAGCACTCTTTCTTTTCTAAAGTATAGACATTAAGTAAATTGGCTAAGGTATTTAAGCTTCAGAGTCCATCTGTAGGAAAAAGATTTTATAGTTCACTTGCTGTGTTATATCACGTTTCAATACAGCATAATGGTGTCAGACATCTCAAGATCAATGTTATAAAGTCATTGAAAGAAAATAGAGCACATATAATAGGATCTCTACATGTCATCTGAACATTTGCATTAATGCCTTTGATTTTTTTTACCGTGTTGTTAAATTAATAACTGAATGTTAATTATTTGCTAAAATTAATTAAGCCTTATTCTTATGAATAAACAGTAGGATCTAGGAAATATACCAATAGGGCTTCTGAACCAAGAATTAGTCAAAAAATTTTCTAAACAAATCCTAGTTCATCAAGAAAAAAATGTTAAAACACTTTTCTAATTATTTTTTACTTTATCTAAATAAATTCACATGAAAAAGTTTTAAAATTTTGAATTTATGGCAAAATATTCACATACTTTCAAAGTTATATATATTTTTAAATTTCTATTAGCAAAACTACATTGGATTCAATTGTATTTGTAGACCTAAAGGCAGGAGAAAAAAAGCAAAAATAAGCAAATGGGACTACATCAAACTAAAATGCTTTATGAGTTCTAGTAGTTTGGGGGTGGAATCTTTTGGGTTTTCCATATAAAGTATCATGTCATCTTTGAGGAGAGAGAGTTTGACTTCTTCTTTGCCAATCCAAATGCATTTTATTTCTTTTTGTTGTCTGATTGCTGTTGCTAGGAGTTCTAGTACGATGTTGAACAACAGTGGTGAGAGTGGACATCCTTGTCATGTTCCTGATCTCAAAGGGAAGGCTGTCAGTTTTTCCCCATTGAGGATGGTATTCACTATGGGTTTTTCATAGATAGATTTTATGAAGTTGAGGAATGTTCCTTTTATCCCTATAGTTTGAAGCATTTTAATCAGGAATGGATGCTGTATCTTGTCAAATGCTTTTTCTGCATCAATTGGGAGGACCACGTGTTTCTTTTCTCTTATTGATTTGTTCTATCACATTGATTTGTGAATGTTGAACCACCTTTTCATCCCATGGATAAACCCCACTTGGTCATGGTGGATAATCTTTTTAATATACTGTTGGATCCTATTAGCTAGGATCTTGTTGAGAATCTTGTCATTCATATTTGTCAGGGATATAGGTCTGAAATTCTCCTTTTTGGTGGGGCCTTTGCCTAGTTTGGGGATCAGGGTAGTAATGGCTTCATAAAAAGAGCCTGGAAGTTTTCCTTCTATTTTTATTTTTTGAAACAGCTTCAGGAAAATAGATATTGTTTCTTCTTTGAATGTTTGGTAGAATAAATAACCAGGGAATCCATCAGGACCTGGACTCTTGTTTTCTGGGAGGTTTTTGACCACTGCTTCAATCTCATTACTAAATATTGATCTATTCAGGTTGTCAATTTCTTCCTGATTCAGTTTTGAAAGTTTACAGGTTTCTAGGAACGTATCCATTTTGTCTAGGTTGCTTAATTTATTGGCATATGACTGTTGATAATAATTTCTGATGATTATTTCTATTTCCTTGGTGTTAGTCATGATCTCTCCCTTTTAATTCATAATTTTATTAATTTGGGTCCTCTCTCTTTTGGAATAGTTTGGCCAATGGTTTATCGATCTTATTGATTCTTTCATAAAACCAGCTTCTAGTTTCATTGATGTGTTCTACTGTATCTCTAGTTTCTATCTCATATAGCAATTCAGTAGGGTGATTGATACAGAATCAATGTACAGAAATCAGTTTCTTTCTTATACACTAACAATGAAAATATAGAAAGGGAAATTAGAGAATCGATTCCATTTACTATAGCACCAAGAACCATAAGATACCTGGGAATAAACCTAACCAAAGAGGTAAAGGATCTTACTCAAGGAACTACAGAACACATCAAGAAAGGAATTGAAGAAGACACAAAAAGATGGAAGAGCATTCCATGCTCATGGATCAGAAGAATAAACATGGTTAAAATGTCTATACTGCCCAGAGCCATCTATACTTTCAGTTCCATCCCAATCAAAATTCCACCGGCATTTTTCAAAGAGCTGGAACAAACAATCCTAAAATTTGTATGGAACCAGAAGAGACCCCGTATAGCTAAGGAAATGTTGAAAAAGAAAAACAAAACTGGGGGGCATCACATTGCCTGATTTCAAGCTTTACTACAAAGCTGTGATCACCAAGACAGCATGGTACTGGCGCAAAAACAGACACACAGACCAGTGGAACAGAGTAGAGAGCCTAGATATGGACCTTCAACTCTATGGTCAAATAATCTTTGACGAAGCAGGAAAAAATATACAGCGGAAAAAAGACAGTCTCTTCAATAAATGGTGCTGGGAAAACTGGACATCTATGTATAGAAGAATGAAACTTGACCATTCTCTTACACCATACACAAAGATAAATGTGAAATGGATAAAAGACCTCAACGTGAGTCAGGAATCTATCAAAATCCTAGAGGAGAACATAGGCAGTATCCTTTTCAACATTGGCCACAGCAACTTCTTTCAAAACATATCTCCAAAGGCAAAGGAAACAAAAGTGAAAATAAACTTTTGGGACTTCATCAAGATCAAAAGCTTCTTCACAGCAAAGGAAACAGTCAACAAAACAAAAAGGTGATCCACGGAATGGGAGAAAATATTCGCAAATGATAGTACAGGCAAAGGTCTGATATCCAAGATCTGTAAAGAACTCCTCAAACTCAACACTCAAAAAACAGATAATCACGTCGAAAAATGGGCAGAAGACATGAACAGACACTTCTCCAAAGAAGACACAAATGGCTAACAGACACATGAAAAAGTGTTCATCATCACTAGCCATCAGGGAGATTCAAATCAAAACCACATTGAGATACCACTTTACACCAGTTAGAATGGCCAAAATAAACAAGACAATAAACAACAAGTGTTGGAGAGAATGTGGAGAAAGGGGAACCCTCCTACACTGTTGATGGGAATGTAAGTTGGTGCAGCCACTTTGGAAAACAGTGTAGAGATTCCTTAAGAAATTAAAAATAGAGCTACCCTATGACCCTGCAATTGCACTACTGGGTATTTATCCCAAAGATACAGATGTAGTGAAAAGAAGGGCCATCTGTACCCCAGTGTTCATAGCAGCAATGACCACAGTTGCCAAACTGTGGAAAGAACCAAGATGCCCTTCAATGGACGGATGGATAAAGAAGATGTGGTCCATATATACAATGGAGTATTATGCCTCCATCAGAAAAGATGAATCCCGAACTTTGTCAATATGAATGGGACTTGAAGAGATTATGCTGAGTGAAATAAGTCAAGCAGAGAGAGTCGATTATCATATGGTTTCACTTACTTGTTGAACATAAGGAATAACACGGAGAACATTGGGAGAAGGAGAGAAGTGAGTTTGGGGAAATTGGAGGGGAGACAAACCATGAAAGACTGTGGACTCTGAGAAATAAACTGAGGGTTTTGGAGAGGAAGGGGGTGGGGGGGGTTGGGTGAGCCTGGTGTTGGGTATTCAAGAGGGCACATATTGCATGGAGCACCATGTGTGGTGCATAAACAATGAATTTTGGAACACTGAAAAAAAATAATTTAATTTAATTTAGTTTAATTTAATTTAATTTAAAAAAACTAAAAGGCTTTTCTACTGCAAAGAAAACCATCAACAAAGTGAAAAGGCAGCATACTGAATGGAAGATGAGATTTGCAAATCATACGTTGATAAGGAGTTACTATCCAAATATGTAAAGAATTCACACTATTCAAGAACACCAAAAAACCCTCAGTTAAAACATGGGCAGAGGGTCTGAATAGACATTTTTCTAAAGAAAACACCTAAATGGCCAGTGGGCACATGAAAAGATATTCAACATCACAAGCCCAGCCCTCTGTGGAATAGGAAGTCCCAGAGAATCTGTCATTTCTGACAAAAGTCTCTAAACACAGAACATTCTCAACCTAAGAAGTTCTCTATTCTTCCTAAAACATTATTATTCTTAAATGAATTATTTAATTCATTCACTTAATTGTTTAATTATTCAATTATTCAATTATTGATATATAATAATTATTGATTGATTGATAATTTATTGATAATAAAAATTGATATATAATAATTATTCAATTATTCAATTCAATTATTTAATTGTTCACTTAAATGAATTATTAAATCCATTACTCTTAAATGAAGGTTTGTTTTCAAAACAAACAAACAAGCTTCTGCATTCATTTGTTGTTTATTGTCACCTTAATGCTTATTAGCACAATGAGATCCCCTGCCAGCCTTGATCAGGATTAGAATGAATTGTAGCTGTAATTGGTAAATCAGAAGAAGGAAGGTATAAAAGAGGACATATTTCAACAAAGATAAAAGAACTTCTTCGAAAGAGCAATCCTCAGTGATCAATTAATGAAGATTAACAAGACAAGGGTGGTCCTTTTCGAATAAGTAAGATTATGGCAGGGTCATAAAGAATAGATAACTTTAACACAACCTTAATGGGAACTTTATTGTTTAATAATGAAATGTGATATTTAGCTGAGATATCTTTTAAAATGCGATGCCTATAAACTTCAAGTGACATTAGTTCAAACCTGTGTCTCTTTGTCTTGAGTTTTCTCCTTCCATGAGACAAATAAGGAAGCCACTTTTGAGTTTGAGGATCATAAAAACTCATTTTTCAGAACACTTTAAATTTAAATATATCTTTCCCCTGTTTTCATAAAGATACTTGAGGAAGTTTTTTAGAAGTCTTAAATGAATCCATGATTAATGGTAGGTTGAAAGGGATAGCATTCTTTTCTTTCCCGTTTCAATACGAGATCTTCTGTGTAACTGCAGTCTGTTTACAAATTGCAGAGGAGACTATGTAGTTTACTTCTATGTGCAATGTGTTTTAACCCATATTTTTATAAAGTTATATAAACAATGGTGAAGATCAATAGTGACACAGAAGATTATTTTGGGTAAAAATGAAAAAAAAAGATTTTTGTGTTGCAATAGATAATAACTTTCCACTATCCTAAGTGTGTGTGTGTGTGTGTGTGTGTGTGTGTGTGTGATGTAAGCATGTATATATCAGTGAAGATCTGATCTTTTACTGAAGTATCACTCTAAAAGCACTATAGCTTAGGGGTCCCTGGGTGGCTCAGTGGGTTAAAACCTCTGCCTTCGGCTCAGGTCATGATCCCAGGGTCCTGGGATCTAGCCCCGCATCCAGCTCTCTGCTCCGCAGGGAGCCTGCCTCTCCCTCTCTCTGTGCCTGCCTCTCCGCCTACTTGTGATTTCTGTCTGTCAAATAAATAAAATCTTTAAAAAAAAAAAGCACTATAGCTTAATCAATGAAAGTACATGGGCTTAGATTCTGACAGCTCAGCTAACAAACATTAGCTCTATCACTTGCTTCATGTCCTTAGTCAATTGCTACAAATTTTTGAGAACACTTTACTCATTTGTAAAATGGGGATATTGATGCATCCTGGAAAGAGTATTAATTCAGCACCATATCAACATGATATAGATAGCACACTGTAGATCCTCCGTTGATGAGAAGAATTAATATTATTAAATATTGCTTTAGTGCCATACAAAAGGCAGCATATACTGTTTAAAGAAAAAGGTAGTTGATGACATTCAAACAATTTTTTTTGTTGTTTTCACTCAAGCAAAATTTGTCATCATTAAGGTAATACTCATAACTTCCTCTATATTTTCCTCAAGTGATTTTTTATATTGCTTGGCTCAGAAACAGAATTGGCTTGTATGTGCACAGGAAGCTTAGTGTGAAATTATAACTGTCTTTTAGTCACCAGGTTTGTCACTCCTCTTGGGTAGCAGCTCATCTACCAGCAGGATAAGCTGCCACTGGGAGTTGGGGCTAGAATTTATCTGGATGCTGTCTGATTAACTAGAACCCATTACTGTTTTCCTCACTCATTCCCAATGAAGAATCCCTCTTTTTGACAATGTCACCCATTACATGGACTTTGGGGATCACTGTCAGTAACAGAAGCCTCATTTGCTAAAGAAAAGAAGATTCTAGACTCTTTCTATTGAGAATTTCATTAAGATTTACAGTCCACTTGACAAAACAAATAATGAGGAACATGAACTCACAGGAAGGATCGAGTATATAGTCTTCAACAGAAATTCTTATATAGACACTATACCAATCTGAAGACTTAACACTTCATGTGCTAAAAAAAGGGATATGTAGACTTCTTTGTCAAGGAGTTATGGGGTCCGGTGTTATTCCATGTTTCTGCAAGGCTCACATTTCTAACCTGTATCACTGTAATATCCCCCCCCAAAAAAGAAGATGATATTCTAAGACATTATCCTTATTTCAAAAGTGTGCAGATAATTCAAATTGATCAAACTAGCATTTTCTATAAGGCATTTTGCTAAGTACTGGAAGTAATGAATGTATGAGCTGACCTCCATGCCCTCTAAGATAAAGCAATATAATTTAAAAGACTCAAATACAGAAATGAACAAATTACTAGGAGTCTACAAAGGAGTGATTCACCTAAATTCGATGAATTGGGGCCTAGAATCTGAACATTTAGGGACAGATTTTCAAACATCAACAAAGTCATATTTGGTTTGGAATGGCAGCAGCTAGAATTTTTTTTATTATTATTTTTATTTGATAGACAGAGATCACAAGTAGGCAGAAAGACAGGCAGAGAGAGAGAGGAGGAAGCAGGCTGTCCACAGACCAGAGAGCCCGATGCGGGGCTCGATCCCATGACCCTGGGATCATGACCTGAGCCGAAGGCAGCGGCTTTAACCCACTGAGCCACCCAGGCGCCCCAGCAGCTAGAATTTTTAATAGGAGCAAAGAGAATATGATAGCTCTCATGTATTCAAGATGATGTGACTTTGCACTTATAAAATGTCTACATTTCATAATATAGATAGATTTAAATGATGTATATTACAAATGCATATAAAACAAATAAGACTTATACATCAAAAATATCTCTATTTGTGTTAAAATTTTCCCATGGCATGTGATGACTTTACCAATGTAGATAGTCCTGTGTTATATTAATTTTGATATACACATACAAAAAGAGAGAGCTTAATATAGTACATATAATTGGGGTGTGTGTGTGTGAGAGAGAGATTCTGTATTTCTGTACCAGTATTAGGTTCAATGAATCGCCTGTGAAACTCACGAGCATTCTTTTCTACCTCATGTTACATATATATGTCATTTTGTCTGGAGGCTTTTTTTTAACTGCTCCCAATAAATAAGAACCTTTGCAAACCAAGAGCCATCAAAATGACCAGAAGGTCACAGAACATAACACTTAACAGGTCATGTGGTGTCACTATAATTTTCCCTTACAGGCGGCATTTAAATATCATATTCCAATAACAAGAACCTTTTTTGACAGCAAAGGGAAATGGCATAAGAGAAAGCTATTTCTGTGACAACGATTTTGGCTAGAATGCCAAATAGTTCCTTACTTCAATCTTAGCTTATAATAAAATATGGTTTTACTTGTGATAATAAAGCAAACTACACAAGTGGTAGTTGTTAAGGTATTGGGAACACAGTTCATAGACTTATACCTTGCATATAATAATGTTTTTTATACAACTAGTTATAACAAACCATCAGGTTCAATGGGCGTTAAATATAAACAAACTGATACTTAGTGAAATTTGCTCTACAACATAAATGTAATATTTCAAATGATTATTTAAGTACTAGGTAAGTAAAAGTAATTAAAATTATATGTTAATGTTAGAAGGATCTTAAAAGTTTGCTAGGTACTAATTTATAAATATACATTTATACATGCCTAATGATTTAATTCATTAACAGTTTTTAGACTTTTTTGCTAAATATTATTTATTAATATGAAATCTTTGGAACAGTAGTAATGAAGACATATTTTGCGATTGAGAAAGAAAATCAAAAGCAGAGATTAGCAATTCTCATAGCCTTTCAAAAAAAGGAAGTGGAGATTAATTTTGTCTTTTTGACAATAAACAAATAATTAATTGGTACACTTAATGAAAACAGTCCAGAGGGCTTGTTCCACATGGCAACTGAAAGCCATTTTGGGGGGAATCTGCTGATAGTTGTGTAAAGTACTGCATTTATCACCAGTACTAAAGAATATATGAGGCTGCATTTTTAGAAGCCCAAACTCTCTTTCAACCATTTAAATATTATTATTTATTCCTTTGGTGCTTGTTATTTACTTTACTTTTTTAAACAGCAAATTGTGTGTGTGTGTGAGAGAGAGAGAGAGAGAGAGAGATTGCAGTGATTGGTGTTGGTAGTATTGTCCTAATTTACTTCTTTTTGTTTCTATGTCTCATATCATGTGATGTGATCTGTGTTCCTTCCACTAGAAACTGGATTGACTTCTCACCTCTCGATTTGAGCCCACTCATGTAACTTGCCTTATCCACGGAGATATTAAGACACATGCATGTTTGCTAGGTGAACTTTCTCTTTTGTGTTTCTGCTCTTGGCATGACAATAAAGGATCTGGATAGGCCACTTGTTTAAGAAGAAGAATCAAAAGTCTGTTTCTTAACAGACTTGAAACAGCACCTACCCTAACTTTGTCACCCAAACACAAGCCAGACAAGAGATATGTGAGCAAGACAGATAATTTTTTTAAGTTTAGGTATTGTGGAAAATCCGAAACAACCAAAGAAACTCAGGCGGCACACGGAAATCAGAGAGAACTTAGCTTTATTATCACCAGCAGGCTTAGCGGGATCCTTTCCCAAAGGCTGAGCACCTGACAGGGTTAGGGGTGAGTTTTTATGGTTATGGGTGATGGGGGATCGTAATGGGACGTTTTTGCTGTCTCTCACGGCCAATTGGCCCCCTTCATGTGGAAGTGTAATCTATACTGGGGCGTTTCAGGGGAGTGCTAAATCATATCAGGGGACTTCTTTTTTTTTTTTTTTTTTTCTTTTCTTAACCAAACAGATGGCCCTTTGGTCTTTTCTTATGTCTCAGCAGGAGCAATGACTTGTTTTCTTATCTTAACCAAACTGGATGGCCATTTGGTCTTTTCTTCCGCCTAATGGAGAACAGAGGACAGGAAGGGGCTGGGGCCTGGGGGTCTCTATCTGCCTCATGTCCCCCCTCTTGATGATTGGCAGGGGTACCCTAGAGATCATCATTATCTAGATTTAAGGGACTGTATGCTCGGAGGGCGAGAATATGGACTGTCATGTGTTAAGAGATGGTATTTCTGATGAAATGGATGAGGCTGTTGAGGAGGCAAGGACCAAGGGTAACTAGGAGGAGTAGGGACAATAAAGGGCCTGCTAGGGGTAATAGCCAAGATGTCCATGATTGTGGGTTGAAACCCCAAGGTGTGAGTTCTTGATGATGCTGGATGCGTTCCCGGAACTCGCGAACCTTGGAAATGACAATCCCAGACTGATTGATATAGCAGCAGCATTCTTCCTGTAGGAAAAGACAGGTTCCTCCCTTTTCAGCAGTGAGGAGATCTAGCGCTCGCTGATTCTGGAGGGCTATTGCCGCCAGACTGAAGAGTTGTATCTGGAGGGATGTTAGTGAGTCTGCAATGCATTCCATGTCATCGTTGAGTTCCTGTGAAAGCTTGAAGTAAAAGTTAAGGGAAGTCCCGAGACCTGATGCACCAGTAGCTACGATGGCGAAGACTTCAGCCCCCAGGAGGAACAGTAAGACTACTGCCCGTCAACTTCGGTGGCGAAGATAGACCTGGGACTAGAACTGAAGTCTGAATATAGTGAGGCAGAGGGGACAAAAACAGAAGTATGCAAACAGAAGGGGCATTATTTTCGTTGTGGCACCTAAAGAGAAGGTTGTTTTTGCAGGAGAGGAAGATGCCGGGGCCAGGGCGGGGTGGGGGGGTAGGGGTGAGGTGGGGGGGGGGGGGTGCAGTAAGGTAGAGATGCTGTGAAGTTCTGGAACCTGGGTCTGGGGCCTCAGTGCAGCCGGGGGGAAGAAAGGTTAGATTGTTAGCTGGAGGCAGCAGGACTATTTTGTACGGGGCCAAAACTCATAGGGCTTGTATTACTGGGCAACGGCCAGTTAGGAGGGTCGGGGATACCGAAGAAAGCCAGTCGAGCCAAGGGGAGACAGACCCAGAAGGCAGAACCAGTAGGGGAATGGGTCGAGTTGAGCCATAAGTGGTAGGAGGTGTTTAAGATCTGACAGTATAGTTTTGAATGGTTGGCCCTGGGAGTGGGGTTTATAGAAGAGAACCTGGGCCACGGAGGGGGTCTGTCCCGGTGGAGAGTGAATGTCATTCCAGGGTCCCTTCCAGAAACATACGAATGCAGTCCCCAGCATTGTGGCTGGTCCCAGTAGGAGCCTCCACACTTCTGTGGGGTAATTGTGAGTGTTTAGTTGGCCTGGGACATGTAAACCGGGGAGACCCAAAGGTTGCCTGATGTCACCCATGGGGCTATGGTCTCACAACCCCATCAGTCACAAAAGTTTTCTCTGCATTCCTCGAACCCCTGGTCCAGGCAAAGTTATATCTGGTGTCTCTGTTCTTTATCTAGCCTCCCTTCAAGCCCTTGCTCCTTGTATGGAGCCAGGAGTTGACATAGGGATATCTGGAAGGTGGGACACTTGCCAGTGGTCTAGTTACAAAGGACTTTGTCCTGGTCTTCCAAAGTCTGGGTTAATTTCCAGTCCTTTGTTGTTGGGTTACTGGGGGTCTCTGGCAGGAAGAGGCAGAGGAAACTTAATAGCCATAACATGAGGCCCCAGCTGGGTTGAGAAAGGAGAAGATATATTTTAGAGTTTAGGGGCCCTTATTTAGAGTGATCTTCAGAGGGTTTGATGGTGACGGATGTGGGATTCAGGTAGCCTGGTCTGGGTTTGCCTTTTCACTGACGATTGGTGGATCCATGGTGATGGTGGTAACCTTGAGGGCAGTGGGAGTTATGAGAATTACTGTATGTGGGCCAGTCCAGGTTGGGCAAAGGGGTTCACGTTTCTAATCTTTTACCCAGACCTTATCTCCAGGGTGGAAGAGATGGACAGGTTTTCCTAGGGATATAGGAGCCCTCTCTAATATGTGGGCATGTAATTCTGTGAGGGTTTTTCCTAGGGATAACAGTTAGTCCTGGAGGTGTGTGTCTCCTAAGACATTAAGAAAAGAAGACAACATGGGGGCGCCAGGGGGCTCAGTGGGTTAAAGCCTCTGCCTTTGGCTCAAGTCATGATCTCAGGGCCCTGGGATCAAGCCTCACATAGGGCTCTGCCCAGCTGGGAGCCTGCTTCCTCCTCTCTCTCTGCCTGCCTCTCTGCCTACTTGTGATCTCTCTCTGTCAAATAAATAAATAAAATCTTTTAAAAAAAGAAAAAGAAAGAAAGAAAAGAAGACAACAGTGGGGGTAGCCTGCTACAGAGTATTTCAAATAGGGATAATCCATTTTTCTGAGGGGTACAGTGGGATCGGAGAACTGCTAAGGGAGGTAGATCTGTCCACCCTAAGGAGGTCTCAGCATGTAATTTGGATAGGGTTTCCTTGAGGGTATGGCTCATGTATTCTACTTTCCCTGAGCTCTGAGGCTGTAGGCTGTGTGGAGTTCCCAGGATATGTTGAGGGCTGAAGTTAGCTCTCATAGAACTTCAGAGGTAAAAGCTGGGCTATTGTCACTATGTATGGTACATGGGATCCCGTACCGAGGCACGACCTCCCAGAGGAGTACTCTGGTGTCTTCTCTGGCCTTCTTGGTCCAGGTTGGATATGCCTCTACCCATCCTGAGAAGGTACAGAACCGAACTAGCAGATATTTTATACCTTGGTAAGGAGTCATCTCTGTGAAGTCCACTTCCAGGTCTTTGAAGGGAGCTGTCCCTGTGCACTGTACTCTGGGGGCTGGGAAGGTCCAGTTTTTGGATTGTGTCTAGCACAAGTTGCACACCGATCTGTGACCAACTTGCATAAGGTTGCGAGTCTGGTGATGTAGAAATGTTTTGCTAGCAGTTTTCCAAGCCCTGTTTTTCCCAAATGTGAAGTTGAATGTTGTTCAGTGACAGCATAGGGGGTGAGGTTTGCTGGAATGAATAAGTGCCCATCTGGGAGGATCCACCACCCTTGGGGATGGTGAATGGCTCCCTCAGTTTTGGCCCAGTCATTTTCAGCTGCTGTATAAGTGGGATTTCGTAAGGAAGGGGTAACAGATGCCATAATGGCAGGTTGTCCATCTTGGGAAGCTTCCCTGACTGTCTGGTCAGCTAAGCAGTTCCCTATAGCTGGCTCAGCATCTCCTTTTTTGTGTCCCCAACAGTGGATGACAGTTAAGCTCCGGGGCACCCATACTGCTTCTAACAACTGGAGGATTTTGTTTTTGTTCTTGATGGTTTTTCCATCGGATGTGAGGAGTCCTCTTTCTTTGTAGATTGCCCCATGTATACGTAGAGTAGTGAAGGCCTATCTTGAGTCAGTATATATGTTGAGCTTTTTGTCCTTAGACATTAAGAGCACCCGGATGAGGGCCCAGAGTTCAGCTCTCTGAATTGACCATCCCAGAGGGAGTGCTTTAGCTTCTAGGACTTCTGTGGCCATGGTAACAGCATAACCCACTTTTCTTGGGGCATTGCTTAGGAAGCTACTATCATCAGTGTGTAAGGTAAGGTCAGTGTTCATCAGAGGGGAGTCCTGGAGGTCCGGCCGGGTGGTATAGACTTCAGTTATGATTTCCAAACAGTTATGTTCTGGTTCCCCTTCCACCGTTGGAAGGTATGTGGCTGGGTTGAGGGCCTACACAATCTCTAGGTTTATGTGAGGATTTTCTAGAAGTAGCCCTTGATATTGAGTGAGCCTGGCATTTGATATCCATTTCTGACCCTGACTGTTCAGAAGAGCACTGAGTGGGAACTTTTACTGTGAGCTGTTATCCTAGAGTGAGCTTGTCAGCCTCCTTAATGAGAAGTGTGGCAGCTGCTAAGGCCCATAGGCAAGGGGGCCATCCAGAGGAGACAGGATCTAATTTCTTTGACAGATATGCAATGGGCTTTTCCCAAGGGCCTATTGTTTGGGTTAGAAGTCCTAAGGCAATTTTTTTAAAAAGATTTTATTTTTTTATTTGACAGACAGAGATCACAAGTAGGCAGGCAGAGAGAAAGAGAGGAGGAAGCAGGCTCCCTGCAAAGCAGAGAGCCCGATGTGGGGCTTAATCCCAGGACCCTAGGATCATGACCTGAGCCAAAGGAAGAGGCTTTAGCCCACTGAGCCACCCAGGTGCCCCGGCAATTTTGTTTTTTTAATGAACATACAGGCAGAGGGTTTCCTGGTATTGGGTAGGCCTAGGGCTGGGGCCCTTCGAAGTAAGTCCTTGAGTTCCTTGAAAGCCTTCTCTTTTCTGTCTTCCCATTGAAAAGGCTGATTATCCAGTCCCATTAGTGAGTCATATAGGGGCCTGGCTACCACTGAGAACCCTGGTATCCAGATTCTACAGAATCCTGCAGCCCCCAGGGGCTCACACAAAGCTTGTTTGGTGGTGGGCCATGGGAGGTTAGTTATCACATCCTTTTGTTCAGTGCTGAGGGCCATCTTTCTTGAGTTATCATGAATCCTAAGCATTTGACCTCTTGTCTACATAATTGAGCCTTTTTCCAGGATGCTCAGTATCCTCTTTTTGATAAGTGATTTAGTAAGTCCAGTGTTGCTCAGTGGCAGGTTTCCTTAGTTGGGCTGGAGACAAGAAGGTCATCAACATACTGGAGTACCATGCAGCCAGTTCGTTCCCTGGGGAAGTCAGCCACGTCGGAGGACAGGGCTTCACTAAATATTGTTGGTGAGTTGTTTTTTGTTTTTAAGATTTTATTTATTTATTTGACAGACAAAGATCACAAGTAGGTAGAGAGGCAGGCAAAGAGAGAGAAAAGGAGGAAGCAGGCTCCCTGTTGAGCAGAGAGCCTGATGCAGGGCTCGATCCCAGGACCCTGAGATCATGACCTGAGCCAAAGGCAGAGGATTAACCCACTGAGCCACCCAGGCGCCCCTGCTGGCGAGTTTTTAAACCCCTGCAGAAGTCTGGTCCAGGTGAGTTGCATCTGGTGTCCTGAGCTGACATCAGTCCATTCGAAGGCAAAGAGAGGTTGACTTATGGGGCTAGGCGAATACAGAAAAAGGTGTCCTTTATATCAAGGCAGGTAAACCAGGCAGTATCCAGTGGGATCTGGCTTAAGAGGGTATAGGGGTTTGGCACCACCGGGTGTAGAGTCTGAGCAACCCAGTTTATGACACGCAAGTCCTAGATGGTTCAGTAGTCACCGTCGGGCTTTTTGACTGGGAGCAGTGGAGTGTTCCAGGAGATTGGCATTTGACTAGAATGGCTGTTTCTTTTAGTTGCTCTAAGTGGGCCTGTATGCCTATTTGGGCTTCCCCTGAGATCGGATACTGCCTTTGCCGTTTGGGCTGTGTTCCAGCCTTTAGTTCTATAATGACTAGAGCTCACCAGATGGCAAGTCCAGGAGAGTAATCTTCTGCCCATACATTGGGCACTGCAGTCCAGTAGCCCTCGGGGGGTTTGTCTCAGGGTGTTCTTGTTCCAGCAGTCTCCATTCTTCATCCTGGGGTGTGTTGAGGGACAAGATGAGTTGAGGTCCAGCAGGGTTTAGACTGATGGTGGCCTGTCCAGAAGATTCGAAAGAGATTTGTGCTCCTAATTTTGAAAGCAAATCTCTTCCCAGTAAAGGGAGCGGGCAGTCTGGAACATATAGAAATTCATGGGACACAATGTGTCTGCCTAGCTTACAAGTTCAGGATTGGCAAAAGGGTTGGCTTGTGTCTTGATCCCCTGTGGCACCCATGATGGTTACAGTTCGTCCTATAAGAGGTGTTACTGGTATAGTTACTACTGAGTGTTCTGCCCCAGTGTCCACTATGAAAGTGATCTTCTGGCCCCCCACATTTACATTAACCATGGGCTCCCAGGGCCTAACATTAAGGAGCCCAGTCCCTGTCAGTCTGAGTCTATATTGGCTAGTCTGATAAAGTCTGGATCCCAGTCTGCCTGGGTTTCAGGTCGGGTGGAGGATTTGAATGGTTTTGGCTTTCAATTTGGACATTCGTTCTTCCAGTGCCCCGTTTTCTTGCAGTATGCTCATTGGTCCTTTTTGAGGGTTCTGCATTGTTGAGGCTATTCTCTTAACTGTTCTGCCAGTCCTTGTAGTTGAGAATTTTGTTGAAAGGCTGCGGCCAGCAGGGCAACTTTTTGTTTCGTCTTCTTTTCAGCCTTGTGTTTTGCTACCGTCTCTCAGTTTTGATAGACCTTATTGGCTATTTTTAGTAGCTGGTTGATGTTCATCCTGGCAAAACCCTCAAGTTTTTGGAGCTTGTGATGCATATCAGGAGCTGACTGTGCCACGAAGGCTGCATTTATCATCCGTTGGTTCTCGGGTGCTTCTGGATCAAATGGAGTATATATGCAGAAAGCCTCGCAAAGCTCCTCTTAGTAATTACCAGGAGTTTCTTCCTTGTCCTGAGTCACATCAGCTGTCTTTGACATGTCGGTAGGTTTCTTGGCACCTTGTCGGAGACCTCACAGGATGGCATCCTGGTAATGCTTGATAGCATTGCGGCCTTCTTCCGTGTTGAAGTCCCAGTTGGACTGATTATCTGGTGCAGACTCCTCAGCCCATCCCTCGGTATTCATAATGCCTGCTGGAGCCACCCCCTCAAGCCACTTACACGCCTCCTGAAGGATTCTTCTCTCCTTGGTGTTGAACAAGGTGCAAAAGAACTGTTGACAATCTTCCCACGTTGGTCAGTGGGTTTGGAAGATGGATCCCATGAGGTCAGTCATTGCCAGTGGTTTCTCTGAATAACTGGGAGTGTGATGTTTCCAGTTTAGGAGGTTGGTAGTCATGAAAGGCTGATAATAGATGATGGGCCGACCCTGTTGGGGGGTGTCATCTGCACCAATTGTATCAGGACCTCAAGTCTCATGGAAGGGCATTTGGTAAGTTGAGATCTCCTGTGTTCAGAGACGGCATGTGGTGTTCCGGGGTTCAGGTTCTGGGGAGGAGTCCCCATCATGAGTAGTTGGTGGCGGTGCAGAGGCTGGTAGTGAAACCATTGACGGTTGGGGAACCGGAGATGGCAGGAAGACTGCAGCTGTTGGCAGAATCAGAAGTGTCGGAGAGGCTGCAATTGGCACTGGAAGGGGGGGGGGGGGGGGGGTGCAGCAGGGATGAACCAGAGGTGGTAGAGAGACTGAGCGTGGCGGGATGCTAGATCCCGCTTCAGGAGCAGTCGGAGGGCCAAAGGAACATGCAGTGGTGGGAGCTCTTCCACTGAGTCCCCCTGATGTATGGCTTTATTCTGAGTATTTCTGGTTGGTTGAGCAACAAGGATCCTACACTGTTCCTTACTATAAACACAGAACCATACCCATGAGGGAAGGGTTCCAGCTATTTCTAATCAGGAGTCAATATATGGAAACTGATCTGGGTGCCCAGGGTTTCCTGTGATCACGTGATAAACACGTCTGACGGTGGGCAAATCTAAGGTTCCTTCTGAGGGCCATCTAACATCAAAACTAGGCCATTCTAGCTCGCAGAGGGTCCTGAGTTTTCCCGGAGTCATATGAACCCCGTAGTCACCGCTGAAGCCCTTTTTAAAGTTTTTAAGCATGCAGTCTAAGGTGGCATGCTTAAAGTGGGTTTGCTGGCTTTCCCTCCCATCGTGAATGATGTCACAGACAAAGGGAGTGGATTCTTTTGGGTGCTGTCCTGCTCGTGTCCCTCGTGGGAACTTAGGAGTGTCTTAGCTAAGGTCTATCCAAATAAGCCACTCCAGGCTACTCCATGGAGTAGCTGACCATTATACCACATGACACTCCACAAGACTCAGGGTGCTGCCCACTCCGTAGCTGAAGCAGTGGAGCCGTATAGACAGTTTCACACAGTCAGGCACTCTTCCTATTCAATCAGGTTGGACACCCTCTTCTCTGGGTATCCCTGACTAATGGGAGGTGATCACTCTCCCTTTCCATCCTCAGTGGATGGGTCTGACTCGGGCAGTGGCCTTGGGGCTTACCTGGTCCAATGGGTGGATCCTGCCAGTTGTCCCTGGTCTCCTATTGTTGGTCTAGCAGCGGGGAGGCAAGCCACAGCTGTCTGGGAGAACCCAGCTTTGGGTCTGCCAAAGTCAGTGAGGCACGCCTAAATCCTAGGGTAGATACTCCATTGCCCTCCGAGGCCCATCTCCTGTCCCACACTGGTGGCACAATGGGCCAGTGCAGTTGGGTTTCCAGGTCAGGGAACCAAATGTTGTGGAAAATCTGAAGCGACCCAGGAAACTCAGTTAGCACACAGAAATCAGGAAGAACTTAGCTTTATTATCACCAGCGGGCTCAGCGGGATCCTTTCCCAAAGTCTTGAGCACCCGACAGGGTTAGGGGTGAGTTTTTATGGTTATGGGTGATGGGGGATGGTAATAGGATGTTTTTCAAGGTCTCTCTGATTGGCCCCCTTCATGTGGAAGTGTAATCTATAGGGAAGCATCTAAGGAGAGTGCTAAATCATACCAGGGGACTTTTTTTTTTTTTTTTCCTTTTCTTAACCAAACAGATAGCCCTTTGGTCTTTTCTTCTGTCTCAGCAGGAGCAATGGCTTGTTTTCTTATCTTAACCAAACTGGATGGCCATTTGGTCTTTTCTTCCACCTCAGCAGGAGCAATGGAGAGCAGAGGACCAAAAGGGGCTGGGGCCTGGGGGTCTCTATCCACCTCATGTGTATACAGTTTTGTCATAAAGTATTATTGTGCTAATAGTTAACATGCATAAAAAAATTCAATACATCTACACACATAAAAAAATCACAAAAACTACAAGTTATTTTTATGTGTATTACTTTTTCAAACAGCTCTATGGAGATTTAACTCATATAACACAAAATTCATCTAAGCAATGCAAATGTTCAATTCAATGGTTTGTGGTATCTTTACAGAGGTTTGCAACATCCTCACAACCAGTATTTGAGCATTTTTATCATTCTCAAAATAAATCCTGGCGGTCAGTCTCCATTTCTTCTCCAACCCCAGAGGCCTCAGCCATAAGAAACTATTAATCTACTCATTGCAACAGCAACTCTGCCACCCTTTGTAAGAGACGCTTCTCGGATTACTTTTGTGTTTATCAGGTTTCTCTTTTCCTTTTTTAAACATTCTATTGAGGTATCTTATCATATATACAATTTGAAAATCTTCCATTCCCTG
>ML112124.1:0-42349 GCA_003697995.1 Taxidea taxus jeffersonii
TGGGTTCATAAATATTTACAATTGTTATGTCTTCCTATTGAACTGTCCCCATTATTATTATACAGTGTATTTTTGTCTCTTGTTAGAATTTTTGTTTTAAAGTCCATTTTGTCTGGTATAAGTATTGCTACTCTGGCTTTCTTTAGGCATTCATTTACATGGTAGATGCTTTTCCACTTCCTCACTTTCAAATTGCAGGTGTCTTTAGTATAGCTAAATAAGTCTCTTGTAGGCAACATATAGATGGGTCTTGCTTTTATCCATTCTGTCACACTAAGTCTTTTGTCTTTTGATTGGAGCATTTTCTCCTTTTATATTCAAAGTACTTATTGATAGATATGTGTTTATTTTCATTTTATTATTTGTTGGGGTTGTTTCTGAAGATTTTCTCTGATCCTTTTTCTCTTTCTCTTGCATGAATTGCTGTTTTTGTTTTTGTTTTTGTTTTTTTGCCATATACTTGGGTTTATCTTTATTCTTTGCATTTTTATTAGTGGTTTTTGATACATGGTTAACATTAGGTTTGCATATAACTTGTTCTTCTTACATCAGTATGTATGAAGTTGATCATCCTTTAAGTTTGAATCCATTCTTTTCTCCTCTCCTCTCTACATTTTAGGTACATGTTATAGTTCATGCTTTTGATTTTGTAAGCTTCTTGAACAGTTTTTTACAGAAATAATCATTTTTACTGTTTTTATGTTTCTTACCTTTACAGTGTCACTTTTAGTCTCTTCTTTCCACTCAAAGAGCACCCTTTAATATTTATTTTTGCTAGGCTGAGTTAGTGGTCATGAACTCATTTAGTTTTTCTTTGGGAAACTCTTTATCTCTCCTTGTGTTGTAAATGACAGCCTTGTTGGATAGAATATTCTTGGCTGAAAATTTTTCCCATTCAGCATATTCACTATATCATACCACTCCATTTTGGCTTGGAAAGTTTCTGTTGAAAAATTTCCTCCCAATCTTATGGGTTTTCCCTTGCATGTTGGTGTCTTCTTGTGTCTTAATGCTTTTTTTTTTTTTTTTTTTTTCTTTATCACTCTATTTTGCCAATTTAATTATGCAGGTCTGTTTTTGTTGATTTTGATGGGAGTTCTCCATGCCTCCTGCATCTGGATATCTCTTTATTTCCCCAGATTAGGAAGATTTCAGCTATTATTTCTTCAAATAAGCATTTTAGTCCCCTTTCTCTCTCTTCTTGTGGGACTCTTATAATATGAATATTATGTTTGATGGAGGCACTGAGTTCCCTAAGTCTATTCTTATTTTGCATAATATATTTTTTTTCTGTCTTACCTTCAGCTTGATTGCTTTCCATTTCTCAGTCTTCTAAGTCATTGATTTCTTCCTTGGTTTCTTCCAGCCTACTGTTTATTCCATCAAGTGTGTTTCTCATTTTGTTTATTGAACCATTTATCTCTATGTTATTCTTTATCCCTGTTTTAAGGATCTCACTCATGCCATCTACTTTTTTTTTTTTTTTTTTAAGTCCAATGAGTATCCTTATGATCATTGTTCTGGATTTTCTTTTTTTTCTTTTTTTTTAAGATTTTATTTATTTATTTGACAGTGAGAGATCACAAGTAGGCAGAGAGGCAGGCAGAGAGAGGGAAGCAGGCTCCCTGCTGAGCAGAGCCCGATGTGGGGCTTGATCCCAGAACCCTGGGATAATGACCTGAGTTGAAGGCAGAGGCTTAACCCATTGAGCCACCCAGGTGCCCCTCAGTGTTCTGGATTTTCTATCAGTGATGCTACTTATATATGTTTCACTTAGATCTCTGGTCATAATCTTATTGTATCCTTCATTTGAGATAATTTCTGTATCTTCATTTTGTGGCTTCTCTGTTAATGTGCGTTTAGAAAGTCAGCCATGTCTTCTGCTCTTGAAAGTAGTGACTTTATGGAGAAGACGTCCTGGAATGCCATGTTTCCCCTGTTCCTCAGAACCTGGCACCTCAGGAAAATATCCTATGGTTGTTGCTTATGCCCTTCTATTGCCCGAGTCTCTTTTCCTTTCGGTAGTCAATTGCACTGACTCTATTGTGAACTATGCTTGTTCTTTGTGATATTACTGGGGCCATGGCAAGCCAGTTATGAGGGGTCATGCCTGCCAAGGAACTTGGGAGCAAGGTGGCAGTTTTAGCAAAAGTTGCACTGTTCCACTAGTCCTATCTTCCAAAGAGCAGGAGTGGATGAGGGCTGAATGCCAGCATGGTTGGAGTATGAGGCTTGGAGTGGTGCAGGTGATAACAAGGCATAGCTAGGTATGGCACACCATGTTGATTGGGGGTGCCCAGTTGGGTGTGGCAAGTAGTGACAGCAACACACCAATGGCTGGAGGCAGATGCACAGTGGTGGCAAGTTCCAGGCCATGGCTCATTGCTGCTTAGAAGTTGGACAGGGTTTATAATGACAGCTGTTCACTGGATGACTGGGCAGAGCATAGTGTGCTTTAAAAAAATTTCCCCTGAGCTCCAAGGACAAGTGATAGCCTGGTTGCCACCTATAAGGAGAGAGAAGCCTGTTCAGAGAGGCAACATAAAAACAAAAGTTTGCATAATGTTGGGGGCGAATGGAAAACAGATCTGTTCATACTGATTTTGGAGCAAGTTAGGGAACTTCTTTGAAAATGGGGGAGTTGGCAGGTATCATTTCCCTCTTCTGCCCCCAGCATAAACACAGGCCCATCTGTGGGAATTGGAGGGTGCACAGACTCTTGCTACCTAATCTGCTAGTAGTGTGTCATGCCCATGAGTTCTCCTGAGGACTTATTGCTCTAAGCCTGCTATCCTCATCCCTGGGCTCAGGGCAAATTTAAGCCTGAAGGCAAAAGGTAAGAAAACATTTATAGAACCCAAGATTCTGTGAGAAACTAGAGCTTTTTGGCCTTTGAGTAAAGAGGGGAAATGAATTTTAAGAGTTCATTATGAAATGAGGAAGAGAAATAAAATTCCTTGTCTCACTTTTTCTCCTGCTCTCATTCTCCCATTAACTGAACTTATAGAAACTACAGAAGAAAAAGAAGTCCTTTGAATAAGCTATGCTGATAAGTAATCCTTTTAGAACACATTGCTGAACAGAAAAGAGTAAAGCACTGATGTGGGAGGGCAAACAGAATATAGTCTTCTTATTTATTATCCTTTGACACTTTCACCAATGTTCATTCTGTAATTATATTTTTGGTCATTTTGATGCCTTTGAAGATAATTCTTCAAACAATCAGCATTCCCAATGTCTTGGATCCTTGTCTTCCATGATGACTAGTCTAACTAAAACTTTATGAACATTACTTCAAAAATATTGGTAAGACATTCTTTAGTATTTCTAATACAGCCACTCAAATATTTTCCTGGATGATCATCTCGCACCTCATCTCTTCTACCCAAAATTCCAACACCTTTTATCTTTCCTCATCTGAGGAGATGTTCCATTTCACTGAAAAAAAAAAAAATAA
This sequence comes from Taxidea taxus jeffersonii, assembly GCA_003697995.1. Lineage (NCBI taxonomy): Eukaryota > Metazoa > Chordata > Mammalia > Carnivora > Mustelidae > Taxidea > Taxidea taxus. The sequence goes on from ML112124.1 coordinate 3,458, forward strand.
GAACAGTCAGAAATTCCATAATCTTCCTCTACTACATCAATCTAACTACCTGTATTTTTTGTCTACATTATATATGTATTTTTGTCATCTTTTCTGTCACTGTAAATGACTGAAACATGATCTTATTTTTTCTAGATTCGATCTCTAATGCCTATGCAAAATCTTTTTTTCACAGACTATCTCTCTTCTCACTTTTTAATCATCAGCTCTCTAACTGTCTCCTTACTAAGAAATATGACATTACTTCCTTCACACACATACCCAAAACAACCAAAGAAAACCTCTTTTTTTTTTCTTTTTATCCTGACATTCTATTATCTAATTTCTCTGCTTAAAAGTCTGATTATATTCATTTCTACTTTCTGTCAACATACTTTCCCTTGAACCTAGTAAATCAGGTTTCCACAAGGAACAAAGGAACAAATTCCCTTGAACCTAGTAAATCAGGTTTTCACAAGGAACAAATCTCACAATTTGAGATTTTACGACATACTACAAAGCTGCCATAATCAAAATAGTATGGTACAAAAAATAGACAAATAGATCAATGGAACACAATAGAGTCCTGAAACAAACCCATGATTATGCTATCAATTAGTCCATGACAAAGGAGATAAGAATATACAGTGAAGGGACACCTGGGTGGCTCTGTTGGTTTGGTATTTGTCTTTGGCTTAGGTTATGATCTTGGAGTCCTGGCATAGAGCTTCACATTGGGCTCCCCACTCAGTGGGGAATCTTGCTTCGCCCCTGCCTATTCCTCCAACTCATGCTTTCTCTCTCTCTTTTTCTCTCTCATAATAAATAAATATAAACAAGTAAACAGATAAATAAATAAATTAATTAAATATTAAAAAAAAAGAATATACAATAAGAAAAGACAGCCTCTTCAATAAATGGTGCTGGGAGAACTAGACAGCTATATGCAAATGGATGAAATGGGACCACTCACAAAAATAAACAAAAAATGGGTTAAAGACCTAAATATAAGACATGAAACCATAGAAATCCTAGAAGAGAACATAAACATTAATTTTTCTGATGTCAGCAGTAGAAATATTTTTTCTAGATATGTCTCCTAAGATAAGGAACAGATGCAAAAATAAATTTTGGGATTATATCAAAACAAAAAGCTTTTGCACTGTGAATTATGGCATCCACAAAACAAAAAGTCAACCTACTGAATGGGAGGAGATATTTGCAAATGATATAACTCATAAAAGATTAATGTTCAAAATACATAAAACAGGAATATAAAAATAAATAAAACAAAACAAAACAAAACACACAATCAGAGGTGCCTGGGTGGCTCAGTGGGTTAAAGCCTCTGCCTTCAGCTTGGGTCATGATTCCAGGGTCCTGGGATCAAGCCCTGCATTGGGCTTTGTGCTCAGGGGGGGAGCCTGCTTCCCCCTCTCTCTCTGCCTGTCTCCCTTCCTACTTGTGATCTCTCTCTATCTCTCTGTTTAATAAATAAATAAATAAAATATTTTTAAAAAGAACAATCCAATTATAGAATGGGTAGAGGGCATGAATGGACATTTCTATTTATTTATTTATTTACTTATGTATTTGAGAGAGAGCTCAGAGAGAAAGCATGAGAAGGGGAGCAGGAGAGGGAGAGGAAGAATCAAGGCTAGATCTCAGGACTCTTGGATCATGATCTGAGCTGAAGGCAGAAGCTTCACTAAGTAGCCACCCAGGCAGCTAGTAAATAGACATTTCTTGAAAGAATGCCTACAAATGACCAACAGACAAATGAAAAGGTGGTCATCACTGATCATCAGGGAAATACAAATTAATACCCCAAGTAGATATCATTTTACACCTGTCAGAATGTCTAAAATGAAAAAGGCAAGGAAGAACAAATGTTAGCAATGATGTGAAGACAAAGGAATCCTCAAACACTGTTGATGGGAATGTAAATTGGTATAGTCACTATGAAAAACAGAATGGTGGTTCCTCAAAAAAATTAGAAATACCATATTGATCCAATAATTTCAACATTGGGTATTTACCTAAAACACACACACACACACACACACACACACACACACACACACACACACAAAATCACTAATTAAAATATATGCACTTTGATGTTTATTGTAGCATTATTTACAATATCCAAGACATAAAAGTAATCTAAGTGTCCATTGATAGATGAATGGATAAGGAAGGTATAGTACATGTATACATGGAATATTGCACAACCATAAGAAAGCATGAGATCCTGCCATTTGCAACAATATAGATGGAATTTCTGTTATTATGCTAAATGAAATAAGTCAGACTAAGAAAGACAAATGTCATAATATTTCATTCATATGTGGAAACTTAAAACCAAACAAAAATCAGAGAGTCGGAGCTTTAAATACAGAGAACAAACGGATAGTTGTTAGACAAAAGGACTTGGAGGAATGGGTAAAATTGGTGAAGGGGAGTAAAATATACAGACTTCCAATTATGGAACTGAGATGTCATGGGAATAGAATGGCACAGTATAAGGAACATAGTCTATGATATTTTAACATTTTTTATGCTAATATATGGTATCTACATTTGTGGTGAACATAACATAGCGTACAGAGAATTTAAGCCACTATATATCATACACTTGAAGATAATGTAACATTGTATGTCAACTATACTAAAAAAAATAGTATTAAAACATCAAGGTTCCATATTACTATTCAAGCAAATTTGTTCTTGTGAAGGTCAACAATAACCTCCCTATTGTTAAATTATTAGTCCTATTAAATGTTTTGATACAGTTTCACACTCCCATCCTCCTAACTTAAACAGTTTTGTTTTTGTTTTTTGTTTTTAAATTTTCTTTCAGGACATATTTTTCTAGTTCTTTACTTACTTCACTGGCATCTTCTCAGGCCACTCTGCATCTCCTCTCTCAGGCTTTTGATATTGGGGTTTGTTCTGCACCATCTGTAGACTTATATCTGTACAGCACAGACCTTATTTTTGTTATTGTTGTTGTTTTTGTCTGTTTGTTGTTTTGGTTTGTTTTCTTATTTTCTAGTTTTGTGTCCTCAGATGTTATTAATTCATTGATTGTTTTCTTATGTATAATTATAGCCTACATCTTTGTCTTTTACTCTAAGGTTTTATTTTGAACTACCACTTCGAATGTCCAAAAGGTGTCTCAAATATATATTCTCAGTGAAACTCCTTGTATTCTCCTCTAAATTTGAAATTCCTGCAGTCTCCCCCATTAGGTATCGGTAACTCACGTTCCCATTTGCTTAGGTCAGTAACATTTGGAGTCATTACTGATTTTTTTCTTTTTTTTTTTTTTCATCCCACATGCAATTTGAGTATACTATTGCCTCTTTTTCCCTTGTACTTCTTTCTTTTATTTGATTATCACCAAGACCAATGCTAGTACCTTAGTCTAAGACATCATTACCTCTCAACTAGATTGTTATCATAGTCTACTAATTTTTCTATCTACCTTTATCCATCTTGTCTGTTTCAATCACAGTAGCTAGAGTCATCTTGTTTCAAAGGTAAGAATATGTCATTCCCACTCCTCTGTCTTAAATTTTTCTTTAGCTTTCCTTTACACTCAGTCTATTTTTTAAATAACTTGTTCTGCACATCCAGTTCTATTACCTCTTTGTCCTCATCTCCTACTACTTCTGTATTCAACTATTCACATTGGTTTCCTTGGTATTCTCAAATGTACCAACATGCTTTTACAAAAGAGCCTTTGTATTTACTATTTCATCTTCCTGGAATGCTCCTCCACCATATATCCACATATCTCTCTGCTTCACCTTGTTTGTATCTAGTAGAACTTACTCTACTTCCCTGCATACATTTTCTTGGTAGTTAAATTCTTAGTCATTTAAAAACACATCCAAAATATTCATCATCTACATTTAATTTATGTCTCATCTGAGACAAAGGTAAACACCACAAATTGCAGAGATTTTTTTTGTTTTTGTTCACAAAAAACATGTTAGAATGTTTTTTTTGTTTTTTGTTTTTGTTTTTTTTCCAAGTGAAGGGCAAGTTGCTTCACTGTGATCCTGTATCATTATATAAGAGATATGCATATAGAGACTTTGGATTTTGGAAAAAAATATATATATATTTGGATGTGCTCTTCCAACTTAATTACAGGTGATTAAAAAAAAAAAAAAAAAAAAAATAAATTTAAGTGAGCTTTAGCCAGAACAGTTTCACCTAATGATTTTGTTGCAATTCTATCCCTGCAGGCTTCTGACCCAGCAAATTGAATTGTGCTGAAGGTTTCTTTGATAGGTTGAATGTATTGTGGTGACTGAGAGCCCTTACAATATTCTGATGTTACTGTTATATTAGTTTGCTTAAGTTTCCATAACAAAGTACAACAGAATGAGTGGCTTATGCAGCACAAATTTATTATCTCACAGTTCTGGAGACTAGATAGTAAAAATTATAATGTGCAAAATGACTTCCTTCTGAAGGCTGTAAGGGATGAATCTGTTCTAGGCTTCTATTTGCAGCTTGTAGTTAAATGTCTTCTATTTCTATTTATATTATTTTCTTTCTATACATGCTCCTGTATTCAGATTTCACCTTTATGTAAAACAACAGTCACACTTGATTAGGGCTCACCTTAATGATTTCATTGTAATTTAATTACTTCTGTATAACCCAACCTCCAAGTAAGGTCACATTCTGGACTACTTGGGGTTAGAAATTCAACATATGAATTTGAGGGTATGGGGACATAATTCAACCCTTAACACACAGAGATGTGAACTGCTGCCTAGGACCAAATTCAGCTTCTCATTTGTTTTTATAAATCAAGGTTATTTTATTTTTATTTTTACTTTTGTTTTATTTTTCAAGTAATCTCTATACCTCACATGAGGCTTTAACTTATGACTGCTAGATCAAGACTCACGTGCTTTATCAACTGAGTCATCCAGGCACCACTATAAATCAAGTTCAATTTTAACATAGCTTTATTGGTTTATCAGAATATTGTCTATGGTTGATTTTGCATTACACAGAAGAGTTAAACAGTTGCAACAGAAACTATACGGCTCTCATATTCTAAATTATTCATGACTGGTTTTCTACAAAAAATGTTTACTGACTCCTGCTAAAATATTGGACAAAATCATATCCTCTTTAGAATGTTTGTCTTTTATTTTGAGAAAAATGTGCATTAGATTAGGCTGATCAAAGGGTACACATATTAAATAGCACCTGATTATAAAGTTAAATTGGTAGAGATGAGACTTGACAAGAATCGATGTTTTTATATGTAAGTGATGTAAGAACCATGCTCAAATTCTTAACAGGCTTGGTCTTGCCACATTGATGTCCTTCCTCTGCTCATTCCCATGATAAGATGACTAAAGAAGGGAAAAATGCACAAACCTAGATAAAAATAGTTCTGTATGATATGTTGCTATAATCATAGGTAGGCTTCTGTGGCTTTTCGGTCATTGTTACATTGAAAGTAAAAGAGAGTAGGATATTCCTTGTCATGGTGGAAGTTGAAGAACATCAAGTTTCACCTTGCCTGGAATAAGAGCTGTCTTCGGCAGGGCTTAACCTAGACTAATGGGGAATGTCAATGACTAGTTCACACGAATCTTTTCTTGTCTTTAATTTTACAAGTATCATCTATTCTCTATTATTAGTTTCATATACTTCCTCTTTTATGAATGATATGCACACCATTTCAAACTGTACTGACCCTCCCTATAAGGAACTCAGAGATACAGAAGGAATGACATTACTGAATTGGTTATAAGAGGTTAGGGAAGATACGTGCGTAGACCAAACTGAAGCTTTTCATCCAATCTTTTCATTCATTTCTTACTCCCATCCAATCTACAGTCTCTCTACTGCTATGCTCAATAACTTCAGAGTTGCAGTGAATATTTAGTCTTTATATTCCTCTGCTTTGCTATCCTTTTTAGAACATGAAAGAGTCACATAGATAGTAAATGATGGAAAATCCAGGATTAAAAACTAAAATTCATACCTCATTTCTACCCTTTATCTTCTAATGAACTTTATTTTTAGAGCAGTTTTAGGTTCACATCAATATTGAACAGAAGCGGGTGCCTGGGTGGCTCAGTGGGTTAAGTCTCTGCCTTCGGCTCAGGTCGTGATCTCAGGGTCCTGGGATCAAGTCCCACATCAGGCTCTCCGTTCAGCAGGGAGCTGCTTCCTCCTCTCTCTCTGCCTACCTCTCTGCCTACTTGTGATCTCTCTCTGTCAAATAAATAAATAAAATCTTGAAGAGAAGATACAGAGATTTCCCTTATATTCCTTGCTCCCAAACCTACAGGGTCTCCCTCATTATCAACACTCCCTATCAGAGTAGTACATTGGTTAAAATTGATAAACCTACATTGATATATTAGAAATAAAAAATCCATAGTCTGCATTAAAATAAACTTCTGGTATTGTACATTCTTTGAATTTGATAAATTTATAATCATGTATATCCACTAATACAGTATCATGTAAAGTATTTTCATTGCTCTAAATATTGCCTGTGATCTGCCTATTCATACTTTACTCTCCCTTAACTTCTGGTAACCACTGATCCTTTTATTATCTCCATAGTTGTGCCTTTTCCAGAATGTCATACAGTTGGAATGATATAAATTATAACATTTTCAGATTAGCTTCTTTCACTTAGTAATATTCATATATGATTCCTCCATGCTTTTTTATGCCTCATAGATTGTTTCTACTTACTGCTGATTACTATTCCATTGTTTAGATATACCACAGTTTATCCTTTCACCTACTGAAGAATATCTTGGAAGTTTCCACACTTTGGCAATTATGAACAAAGCTGATATAAATATCTATATGTAGGGTTTTGCATGGACATGAACTTTTGAGTCCTTTGGGTAAATGCCAAGGAACATGATTTTTCCTCCATGGTAAGAAACTGCCAAAATGTCTTCCAAAGTGTCTGTATCATTTTGCATTCCCACTGGCAATAAATGAGGTAGTCGTTCCTCCAAATTGTTTTCAGCATATGATGTCAGTGTTCTGGATTTTGGCTATTTGAAAAGCTGTGTAGTGGTATTCTGCTCTTTCAATTTCCATTTTCCTGATGACATGTGTTGTGGAACATCTTTTGATATGTTTATTTAAAATTAACACATCTTCTTTAGTGAGATGTCTATTAAAGGTTTTGGTCCATTTTTAAATCAGATATTTTTATTGAGTTTTGAGAATTCTTTGCATATTTTACAAAACAGTTCTTTATCATATTTGTCTTTGCAAACATTTTTCCTGTTTGTGCTTTTCTTTTTATTCGCTTGACCATGTATTTCATAGAGCAGCAATTTTAATTTAATGAAGTCCTTATTTAATTTAATAAAACCATTTCTTTATTTCATGGATTATGCTTTGATGTTATATATAAGAAGGCATCATCAAACCCAACATCAGTAGGTGCTCCTATTTTATCTTCTAAGAGTTTTATAGGTGTGCATTTTCTTGTTCCTCTTTTAAAGTAAGTCATTATCACTAAAGATGAGTGCTTTTTACTCTTTTTCTTCAGCTAAAACAAAGTCAAATCATATATGGCATACTTCCTAAGTATTCATAATATTCTGAGACTGTGTTGCTCCAAATCTGACCTTATTTCTTCAACTGTAAGACCTGTAATCATAGACAGTAGTGAAAAATACCTTCATTAGAATAATAAGCATAATTATAATTTATTTTTTAAAAAAGAAAAAAAATCATTAAGAATTTTGACTTTATTTATTTATTTAACAGAGAAAGAGAGCATGAGTTGGGGGAAGAACAGAGGAAGAGGGGGAGAAAGGGAGAACAGACTCTCCACAGAGCAGAGCCTTATGCAGGACTCCATATCACAACCTTGAGATCATGATCTGAGCAAAGTCAAGAGTTGGATGCTTAACAGACTAAGCTACCCAGGTGCCTCTAAATACTTTGATTCTTTCATTCTTTCATATAGTCATTGACCATGCAGTCATCCATTTATTCACTCCATTATGTATACAACAAATATCTATCAAGCAAGCTCTATCTAGACATAAGACTAATAATAAACTACATGTGATAAACTACAAAGTCATTACTGCACATTAGTGTATTGTAATTTCTTGATTAATAATTTAGGTAATATCCTAATTCCTAAGAGTTTAGGCTCAAGAGAAATTTGTATAAGCAGAAATGATATGTGTAGATTCAGAAAGATGTTTTGTTTGAAATTAATTATGTAGGCTTGATTAGGTTTGCATAGTCAGGGAGAAGATCATTTCTCAGGTTATCATAGATTATTTGATTACATAACAATTACTTATTCAATAATATGAATTTATTTATGTAGTTAAAACTTAGATGGATAATCTACAGTTACAAACTACATTTTTTATTGACATATCATTTACATACATTACATTAGTTTCAAGTATATAGCATAGTGATTTGACAATTGTATACTTTATGTTATACCCACTATAATAAATACAATTACCATCATTACAATATTATTGACTATATCCCTTTTACTGTACTTTCATCCTTGTGACTTATTAATTTAAAACTGGAAGTTAAAATGCAAAATGTGGGATGCCTGGGTGGCTCAGTTGGTTAAGCGGCTGCCTTCGGCTTGGGTCATGATCCCAGCGTCCTGGGATGGAGTCCAACATCGGGCTCCTTGCTCGGCAGGGATCCTGCTTCTCCCTCTGCCTCTGCCTGCCTCTCTGTCTGCCTGTGCTTGTTATTGCTCTCTCTCTCTCTGACAAATAAATAAATAAAATCTTTTAAAAAAAAATGCGAGGGGCGCCTGGGTGGCTCAGTGGGTTGAGGCCTCTGCCTTCGGCTCAGGTCATGATCTCAGGTCCTGGGATGGAACCCCACATCGGGCTCTCTGCTCAGCATTGAGTCTGCTTCCTCCTCTCTCTGCCTGCCTCTCTGCCTACTTGTGATCTCTGTCAAATAAATAAATAAAATCTTAAAAAAAAAAAAAAACATCAGTAACTTCTTAACATAAGCATTTAAAAAAATGCGAAATGTTATTTAACAATTGTTATTTCTCAGAAATTCAAGGCTTTAATAGGTATCTCATATAAAATTTTTAAACTGAAATTATTTGTAAAAAAACTAAATATAATCTAGAGATACGAGTGCACAGTGAGACTAGAGTCAGTTTAATAAACAAACTATCAATGTGTCTAGTTTGGGATTTGAGTTACTAAGACATGAAAATGAATGTCATAATGGCTGACAGTTTCCCTCACATGATCCTCATTAATAAGGTAAAGCATAACATATACAGGTCCATTCAAAGTCATTGCTCTGGTCTATGAAGACAAGTATTCTATGCTACTTCAAATGTTGACATAAAACTGCCCAAATGTTTCTGATTCTCATTGTAGAGATTCTAAACTGCTAAACTGTGATGAGTTTAATATTACAATTTTGTGAAGGGCATAATAAACTGCATTAAAGGAAAATTCAAAGCACCTACATTATTAGATGTTTTCATGAATGTGAAAATTGCATATACAGGACATTATAATATTTTTCATGAATGTGAAAATTGCATTTAGAGGAAATTATAAAATTTTATTCATGTTTATAACTAATTTGACTTTTAATATTTTAATTAATTTGATTTTGATGGATAAAAATTCTTGGATATATAAACAAACAGGAAAACTCAACTCTATTAGCTCATTTTAATGCATTATTCTATGTATACTCAGAAATCAGACTTATTGAAACATTTCATATAAATCAAAGTTCTGAGTCATGTGAATTTAATTAATAAGGATGGTTATAATCATCGTGTTAGCATGCCTATAGAAAATGGTGATCAACTTTTTAATTAAAAAAGAAAATTCTAGCAAATATTTTTTACACATAGCCTATGAAATAATTTTGAAATTAGTAAAGGTACTATATGGATATTATGTGGAAATTATAATTATAATATTAAATCCTAAGATTAAGAAAAACTTTAATTCATTTCATATCATGTATAGAAATTGACAGAACAGGTAGAATGTTCTTTTGAATGAAAACTTATATAAATTAAACCAAGCCAAATAATATATTTTGGAAAACAAACATAGTGACATCTATCTGGCATCAGCTTTATAATATAATACCAAATTACACATATATACACACATATGTATCTATAATACCACACCTATATATACAGGGTGTAGCTATGACATAAAGTTTAATCTGTGTTGACCTATGCTGAAAAATGAAAAGAAATCACATATATATATATATGAATGAGTCAAAACCTTTTCAGCATTGATGATAGAAAACAAATTATTAAGAATATTTTATACTTCATTATTATTATTTATTACTAGGCAAATAGTTATTTTACAAAATTCCACAAAATTTTAGTGAGAAATTCTGGGAAACCCAGAGTTTCCCAGAATTTCTCATAGTCTCTAATTCCTTAAGCTTGATAAGTAAAAGACAGTTATGGGAAAATGTACAAATTCAGTTTTCTGGACTCAATTGCACAAGAAAGTGATTTGGAAATATAGGGTTGGGTCTGACTATTTGTGCTTTTTTAAATTTTTTTTAAGATTTTATTTATTTATTTGACAGACAGAGATCATAAGTAGACAGAGAGGCAGGCAGAGAGAGAGGAGGAGGCCGGCTCCCTGCTGAGCAGAGAGCCTGATGCTACGCTCTGTCCCAGGACCCAGGGATCATGACCTGAGCAGTAGGCAGAGGCTTTAACCTGCTGAGCCACCCAGGTGCCCCTGTACTTTTTTTTTTAAGCCCGTTTAATATTTACAGGTAAGTTTACAGATAAATTACATGAAATCATATAACAATCATATACAATCTAATCTTAAAATATTTTAAGATTTCTCTTAAAGATTTCACCTATTTATGTATTACATAAGGGATGAAGTTGATGTAGTGAAAGGGACAAATTTAGGCCCAATCCTGACTGTGCTATAACTGCATGACTATGGGCCAGATACTCCATTTTATAATTTATAAAATGGAAATCTTAAGATCAATTTCATGTTATTGTCGTGTTGAATTAAATGAGTATATAAATCTAAATGTAATATAATATTTTGTACTTAGGAGCTTCTAAATTCAATTCATTGCATTTGATGACATTTGGAATACATTTTATTTAGTTAAAGTATTATTCTGAAAAATGTATTGCTTCTTGATAGGTTATTTCTGATTATAGTAATGAGAAAAAAATCTTAATTTCGGTAATACAAAGGCCTAGTCAGACTAATTTTATCATCTTTTCTCAATAAACACACATTATTAAAGGTTAAAAAATGGTTTCACCTAACATTTTGGTGCAATATGGTTATGCTTGCTTCATGTAGATCTGCATATAAGCAACAGCATGGAATTAACCTGTCTTAGAACCCTACTGTAGATCATATATGCTAGTAGGCAGTGATTAGATGCTAGGAGGATGATTTATTATACTTTAGTTAACCCTGGTGGACATTCTGAAGCCTGGGCTATGGATAACTGTTCAGAAGAACATATCAGGACAGTCAATAAAATATCGTTGCCATTTATATTGTTGAGAGAAGTATAATAATTACGAAGAAAAAAAATCTGTCGCTGACATATATATTTATAAACACACATATATATTCTTGAATAGGTTGAGTAAATAAATGTATTTATTTAACACATATTCATAGGTTTCAGGCATAATATTATGCAATGTTATGGATACAGGAACCATTAGAAAAAAAATGAAATGGATTCAACAAAGATTCATATGCATAACAATAATAATATATTTAAACTACACAAATAATATACCTGAGTAACACAATTACAATCCTGAAGTATCCAAATCTGGCATCACATTAGAGCTATCTACAGATGTCTCTTTTATTTTATACATTTCAGAGTTCCTGTTCCTTAATCACAGATCCATATAGTCTGAAGTGGATCTTAGAAGTCTGAATTTTTTAAGGTTCCTTTTGAAACTGATGTAGATGAATATTTGAAAATCACTGCCAGTAGATTTCAGAGGCTGGAGATTTCTTGCTGTGAGTCCATGGGAAGTTCTTTGTGGTTGTGGCAATGTAGGATGGAATAACATGGTGATTGCCATTGTTATTGTCATTTGTTCTTGGATATTCAATATATAAATGTTACCTTGCTTTTCCTCCATTTCCAGTGAGATATCATACCATATCTACAATTGTTCAGCTTTATCTTATTTTTCTTTTTTAAAATCATTTTTTATGACCCATTTAAGAATAGAATACTATTTTTTTTGTTTTAACCATTTTTTTCATATCCCATTTAAATATCTAGAGAAAAAAAAGGCTGCATTTTTTGTTACGCTTAGAGTGAGCTTGAATCTCACACTGCTTATCTATTTTAGGGGTAATTAATTTCCAGTGATGTGCAATTAATATTTTCTGCCTATCATTGTTTACAACTTTATCTTCTGCATGCTATACAGAATGATTTAGTATTCCTCAAATACGCCATGTTATCCCAAGCCACTGAGTCTTTGCACATGCTGTTCCCTGTAATAACTCCCTGGTTATTACATTAATTCACACTTTAATACCAAGCCCTTGGAAAATGTCCATGACTCACAGAGGCAGAGTTTCTCCATATATACATGTAATTATCCCACTCATCATACTGTATTGTAACTGTCTGCAATTCTTTGATAGAATACACATGTCTTTTTAATCTGCATTTTAGAATGCAACATAACTTCATACATATAAATTATACCTTCTTAAATGAGAGAATAAATAAATATTTGAAAAAAATTATTTTTAACTAAAATGGAACTGCAATGAAATATTCTCAAGTGCATTCTAAAATATGTGTTGTCTTCTTTTCTTTGTTGAATAAATTAAATATGATGTTAATAAAAATTAAGAATTCCAAAATCAAGAGTTAAACACAGTTAATATGCATCTCATGTTCAATCATACTGAAGTAAGTTTGGGGACTGCTATGGATTTTGCAGTCAAATGCTCTACCCCTGAGCTATACCCCCATGCTATGGATTTTGAATAGTGAGATAAAAGCTGTAGTTTAAAGTTAGGCCCATGAGTTCAGATTGCTGAGTTTTCTACCACAGTTTTAGGAACACTGATTCTAGCATTTATGGCTACATACATACTCTCAACAAAACACAAATAAATAGTTTCCCATAAGAAATTGTTTAAAGACAAAAAACTTATTTTTCATAAATAACATAATTAGTATTATGTTCCCTTTAAGTAATTTATTACTATACCTCATTTCTTCACAAAGATACATGGAGAGATTACCCACCTAAGTCTATTGTTATCCTGATATAAATGATTGCCATACAGAGGAGTCCTAAAAAGATGGATTGTTATTAATTTATGTACTTTTGCCTTCTCCATTTTCCTTTCACAATATGAAATTAAAATCCAATGGAACATTTTTTTTTTCTCAAGTAAGCAAGTATTTATTAATCTGACTTTCTTCATTAAAAGTTATCAGTCGACTCTGTGGCTTTGTCTGAATGTTAGTCAAGTAAACATTTGACAGCTATTCCCTGAGGCAGAAGAAAATTTGTTCTAGAAATAGAATTTGGCAGCATTTGACTTGCATGATATTCCAGGGGCTTTTCACAGGCAGAACTTTTACGATGTGCTTCATGTGCTTCAATGGGTTTCATTATTCTTTTTTAAGAATTTGTAGCATTATTATTTTATATTTCTTTTGATTGAGAACAAAGCATTTCATGCTGTTAAAAAATCACTAAAAGCAAAATCCATAGTTCCTGGCTCCATATCTTAAAGCATTTTATAGTTAGCAGTTCTGACAACACAGATGACAACTAATATTGCTTCTATGTTTTTGTGTTTCTGTCTTGCTGTTTCTGTTATTCCCTAACAAGTATGGCATTCCAAACACTACCTTAGTATTGAGGAAGACCTATTAGACATGATTGCTTTGGGTGATGGTAAACCAGTGACAGCTTAAGAAGCGTCTGTGATGCAAATGTCAGATTTTGACAGGAGCATTGTTTTCAATAAAATCTTGCTTCAGTTTGTTGATTTGAGTGCATTTCTACCTCCATGCTAGGAAAAAATGAACTTTTCTTGCTTAACATTATTATTTTGTAAGTCATTTTTTCCTTGCTTTGGTCTTAAAATTTTACTTACACTGCAATTCATAAAACTTTTCAGATATGAAAACAGAAGAGTGAGAAAATTAAACAGATTACCTATGTCAGAAAACTAGCAAATACCAGAGCTGTTGCTAGGTCTCTTGTTTCTTGGCTTTCACCCCAGTTGTCCATTGCACTTACCCTGGAGTTACTCCATTAATCCCCTACACTGGAAAAGAACCCTTATTATATACCATAACACTGTACATTTCCTACAAGCCACTTGCCACAGTATTATTTAAATACTCTTTTATTTTTCCTCCTTGCTAGAAAATATGTTTGAGGGGAATGTTATGTGCTGTTCACCATTAGAAACATTATATTACTCAATGATATTTGTTGACTACTTCACAACAGTGAAAACTAAGCAGCTTAAAACATTTTTCCTGATATTGATATTTAAGAACTGCTGTCTGCCTTGCTTTTCTAGCTGGCATGCCTACATATCTGGCTGCAGTCTGTCTGTCTCCCTAGATTTTGCTTTTGATATTCTGTCTCTCTCTTCCCCCTTCATGAGTCTTCTCCCATACCTTACTCCTAAGAACCTCCTCCCCACAAAAAGTGCGTTCAGGAGTGACTCTTAGTTCTGGCTTCTCCTTTGGACATACCAAATGAACTAGTACTAAAACAAACAAACAAATAAACAAAACAAGCAACAACAACAAAAATCCACATCCATTTTTATCTTCATACTACCAAATCCTCTCTAACCAGAAATGGTATAGTTGTAGCCTAATTATAAACTTTTTCTTTTCCTTTTCCTTTTTTTTTTTTTTTTTGGTCAAGTTTTTAATTTGAGAGAGAGCAAGAGAGAGAACACAGAGGGAGAGAGAACAGAGGGAGAGGGACAAGCAGATTCCCCACTAAGCAAAGGCTCAGGACCCTCAGACCATGACTTGAAACAAAGGCAGACGCTTAACCAACTGAGCTACACAAGGACCCCTAAACTTATTATTTTATCCAAAGGAATTAGGATAGTAAAGTGGATTAATAAGGGCTTTGTGGATAGGCAGATCTGTATTCACATTTTAGGTGAGCCTCTAGCCTCATTTTCCTCAATATAAAATAAGAGTAATAATACCTAACACAAATAGTTGGTAAGAACTGACTACAGCAAGCGCCTGATCTATATAGCAGACTGTTGGTCTCCATCTTTTATTTTCTACATTGATAAATCATAACCCCTTTTTTCAGCAGTGCTCTTCCTGATCTCCACACTCAAATCTTTTTGTACTTTTCATTTCTATAGAATGTATTCCCACCATTTGCCATCTCAACCGCTAGCAATTTCCTGTGTGAACACCAGCCTTCTCTAACTGTTGATTTCCCTCAGTGCATCTCTAATTACAATGACAGCAGCAGTGCATGCATTTGTGAGAACTCAGATTTGCCCCATGCAACTAACTTCTCCATTCTACCTCAAGGTTTTCTACATACTTGGGAACTTACAGGATCTAGGGCAAGCACAGCCAAGACATTAACTCCAAGAGGAGTTAATTCCCTAGACATCTCCATAAACACTTAGAACTAACAAAGAAACACTCCTGTCTCCCATATCTTAAATGCATATTTCTGGAAAGCATCCCTGACACTTCTCAGGAGTTCCCTGGATCAAGCCTCCATTGTTCACATCAGTGACCTCCAAAACAGATTTTGATGTTGACTCTTCCTATTTCCTGGTCCCAATTTGTTGTTTCCTCACTTTTATTTTTGAGATTGGTCCTCAGATAAATAACCTGCACTCATATTCTTGATATAAGTTCTCCTGCTAGAAGAATATCAATTAAAATGCACATATACCCTCAGGGATGTAAGTATGCAACCCATTTTCTGTATTCCTATTTTCTCTTGTCATTACATTTATTTTAGCCTACTAAAATAATCAAGTGAATTCTCTATTCCTATTTTTTTTTTCTCCAAAAAAAGCTACAAACTTCACTTTGTGTGTAGGTATAGAAGAAATAGTAGTGTATTAATATTTGCTACTTCTTCACCACTTGGAATCCAGTTTTTTTCCCTTGCTACTCTGAAACTGCCTCCTGAAAGTTATCAAATGCATTCTAATTGCCAAATTCTATAACTAATTTTCTTTTCTTATTCTCCTTGATATTTTGTGTCTTTGATCATGTAGGATCCAAGGGCAGGCTGTCCCAAGATGGGCCACTTTGGCATAAAGATTAGTTTGAGGTAAAAACAAAACCTAGCAGATGTAGGAAAAGAGCTCTGACTCCCCCTCAACTGCCTAAACTTATATTGAAAAGGAGAGCCTATATCAGGAAAATAATTACTAACAGAGATTATCCTTTACCTAAGAAACGTATCCGCAGAATACCGCAACTTTTGTTTTTCTAAATATCTTTCACCTTCCTACTAGTGGCCTCCCTCTCTTTTGTATCCGCCTACATTAGAGTGGCCCTACAACTCTCTGTAGCTTAGGTAAGTTTCATGCTGCCCCACTGTCTTTGAAATTTCATGTCTGTGTAAATTCCCTGTGCATAAACCTATTAAATTTTATTTTCTTCTGTTAATCTGTCTCAAATCAGTTTGATTCTAAATCCAGTTAGAAGGACCACAACAATTCCTCCTCAACAATCACAATGTCAGGTGTCCCTTCTCTTGGTTATGGAACATAGTTCCCTTTTTGCCTATAAATCCATTTCTTTAATAATTTCACATATCCTATTGGATTATGTGTAAATGCTTTTCCTTGAAATTTAAACCCTTCACAATGTAATCAAACCTGTTTTTCCTCTTTTTTATTTATTATTTTTTTTTAATTTTTTTTATATACTAAACCAGTGGTTCTCAAAATCTGCTGCACACTTGGATTTTCTGGGGATCTTTAAACAATAGTAATGCCTAGCTCATCTCTCAGACATAGCAATTAGTATAGATAGAAATCTAGGCATCGGGATTTTTTAAAAGTTTCTCAGGTGGATCTCTATTTAGTCAAATTTAAGAACCATTGTTTTAAATTATAGACAAGTTTAACTCTTAAATTTTTAAATTTTAAAAATATTGCCCAACATCTTGTCATCATCAATTTTGGTTTACATTGTTTATAAAAATGCTTTCCCAGCCCTATTTATATTTTGCCAAATCTTACCTTTCTTTAAGGTCCATTGGAAATAACATTTTATGCACTAAATGTGTTCTAGTTGTTTCTGCCCTAAGCAGTTCTGACTAATTATGAGCCATTAAACATGTTATTAGTAAATTTTATGTGGACTCTTGCTTCCATAAGAATAAATTTATTATTATTATTTTTTGTCCGCTAATATATCACAGAGTCTAGCAAAATACCTGAAAGTCACATCTGTGAATCTTAGGAAATACTTGTTGAATGACTAACCTACTTATCAGCTAACTGAATAAACCACCTGAAGAATGACAAATTATCTCAAATGTCTTTGTTAAGGCCCTACTTTGTAAAGGAAATACCTATGTCTAATTTATTTAATATGCCTGTCAAATCTTGTGGGTAACCTTACCCATATATGTTGCTAGATAATTATTTTGGATGGGTAATTTAATGAATGTGTGAGTGGCTTTAAGCTTAACTATTTTATTTTTTTTAATAATAGATTCCTTTGAAATTGACCAAGTTACAATCTGACTAGACTTCAGTATTTGAATAGAAAGACTTTGATGGGATATTTCTGTTTTCAAATAATCTACTCATCTATTCATTTAAGATTATATAGCTAGCTGAACACTACCTGTGTGCCAACCATTGGGATTAGTTTGTTGAAAGTATTGTTTACTTAATTCTCAGAAATGGTGACTGTAGTGCATGAGGTTAAAGGCACAAAGTTGAGATTCAGACTATTAGGTATAAGCCCAAGTCTCATCACACAATACTCATGATTGCCAATAAATTAATCTCTCTAATTCTCATTTACTCACTATAAAATTAAGATAACAATACAACTTGTTGCAATGTGTTGTTGTATGGATTAAATAAAATATGTTTTGACAGTGCCTGGTACTGAATAAATGTTTGCAATTTTAAGCTATTAACTTAATAGTTGTCATTTAATAATGATTACATGATTTTAAAAATGGTGATTAGAAAGTGGATTTTTCTCATCTCAGAGCTTTAAATGGGAGAGTCTAAATTCAAACCAGATTAGCAAAGTTTAGAATTCTAAACACTATTCTGTACTTTTCCAACTAGATTTTTGTTCTTCCTCATTTTTGAAATAGAGAACACTGAACCCAATTAATTTTTCCATACCAAGCATCCAGTATGTATCATAAACAGGAAGTAGTAATATCAGAGGAAAATCAAAGATAAAATATATTGATTTTCTCATAGTAATACACAGAAAGATATATGAAACAATGTTTGGTAATATGCACAAGACTTACTCAAATGATATTTAATCAACTTGTGTCCACCAAAATCCCTCAGAAATGATTATGTGAGAAATGAGAAAGCTCAGCCTTCAGGTGAATGGTGCAAAGATGCCCAATGCTCATCCTTACAAAGGATAAAACTTGCTTGGGGAATTATTTCTCATTGGAAATCACCATGACCCATGGAAACATTTCTGGACTTTTTTTGGTACACAGTACTAAGGAAGGGAGAAACTCAGTGGTGCAAGTTTGCTGTGGTTGATAAAAACATTTCCACTATTTAAAAAATGGAATATTTTAAGTGTAGAAATGTTGAGTAAAGTGGAAAAATCAAGAGTGAAAATCAGTATATGGACTAGGCATACACAAATAACAATTTCTGGTAGACAAATTAATCCAAATATAGGGTGTGGAATTGAATAAATATAGCATTGATAACCTTCATTGAGAAGTTGAAAGTGCCAGTTCAAAGAATCTAATCCTGCCTGTAAATTTCCATGAAACTTCCTTCCTGTCAGCTTATTTCTATGAGTGTCAGTCATTACTTTTTTTTTTTTTTTTTCAAAAATTCTACTTTTAAGGGGGTGACTGGATGGTGCAGTCAGCTAAATATCTGACTCTTGATCTCAGTTCAGGTCATGATCTCAAGGTCCTGAGATAGAATCCTGCATGAGGCTCCATGCTTAGTGTGGAGTTTGCTTGGAATTTTTTCCCTCTGCTTCTCCTTGTGCTAGTGTGTGCTCTCTCTCTCTCTCAAATAAATAAATCTTAAAAACAAACAAACAAACAAACAAACATACTTTTAGGAGCATCTGGCTGGTTCAGTTGGTAGAGCATGTGACTCTTGAACTCAGGATTGTGAGTTCAAGCCCCATTTTAGGTATAGAGATTACTTTTACAAAATTATACTTCTATTGTTTCCCTATATTACTAAAATAGTTATAAGCTCCACAGAAATTGTGTTCTTCCTAATATTGGTATGTTTCCTTAGCCCTATGTATTTGGCCTAAAAAGACATGCACTCTTCATTCTCTTACAAACTTCTTGGGGTTTGAAGATGACATAATTACTAAGAGCTTCAAATTTTATGTGACAGTGGATAATTCCTGCTTATAGGTAGGATATTTCTCAAATAGATAGGCTTTGTATTTGAGTAGATATGATTCAAAATTTTAAAGGGGATTATGTATCACTACATATCCTTTACCTTAGTTATAATAAGCTTTGACTGTAACAGTAGAAATAGAAATTAAACATTAACTATATTTCAAAGCTGGCCTTATAAATGTTAACATAGAGTCAGCAAGTTAATCTTAAATTTAAATATGTACAACCCTGAATAAATGCTGCACTTACACAAGCAATCGTGCCAGAACATTCTTTACAATTTACTGAGCTGTTTTGTATGACTGCACACTCAGCTAACACAGCAATTTTACACTTAACTGAGTAGATTCAGAGCTGGAGAAGAGACTTTTTTTTTTTTTATTTTAACATCACCTATAGCTAAAGTTATGTCAGGATTTCCATTATAATCCTGTTTTCAGGGTTTAGTACCTATGTAATAGTTTTAATCATGGACCAAATTCAAATATCTTTCTGAAGAATATCAAGCAACATGGCTTTAGAAAAGGTTTAGAAAAGCTTTCTGTCTCTCCCAAAATATCTTATTGTGTCGCATTCACTCTTCTCGTGATGATGTGAAACAAGATGCTTATGTGTTGAGATGAAAGGAGGTGAGTGACATAAGTAAGCATGGTAATGTAACATTAGGCTACTACTGACCTTCTGATCAGTCAGAGAGGATTATCAACTTCAGGACCACAGTTGACCATAGGTAACTGAAAATAGTGGAAACAAAATGATGGATGGGGGGTCTACTATAATCCTGGATATCCTCTAAACTTTGAAGTCAAAGTTGTTGTTGTTGTTGTTGTTTAATTGGACAGACAGAGATCACAAGTAGGCAGAGAGGAAGGCAGAGAGAGAGAGGAGGAAGCAGGCTTTCTGCCAAGCAGAGAGCCCAATGCAGGGCTCCATCCCAAGACCCTGGGATCATGACCTGAGCCAAAGGCAGAGGCTTTAACCTACTGAGCCACCAGGCATCCCTGAAGTCAACTTTTTTGATCCTTGATAATTCCTATTAAGCAAGCTGGTGTAAAGAGTTAACTATTCTTTGTTTCCTGTTCTCATATTTTTATAAGATTTTGTTGCACTTCCCAGAGGGGACAGTAGTGAGCCCTTTGTCTAGCCCTTTATTAATTCCGTTCTCGGGAACCTCTGATCACTGCATTTATTGATAATCACATTCCAGCATTTACCAAGAATTTAAGGAAAAGCATTTTGTGTTTAACTCATTTCATTTTTCTTTTGTTAAATTTCATTTTTTTTAATTGTCAATATGTACTTACTAGTTAATATTTTAAAAAATATAAGATAAAAAGTGAAAATACCCACTCTATCTCCTTTTGTTCTTTGTTCTGTTAGCAATAGTTAATGTTATTAGTCTTATGTGTAAGCTTCTACAACTTTTTTTCCATGTGGTTACAAAGACCTTTTTCATAAATAGCATCAAGCATTTATATTTTCTATGATTTATTTTTAAAACCAACCACATAATATAAGCATAATTTCACAGTATTACTTATGAAACAATTTCATTATCTTTACTTTTAAAAAATTAAATCCCATGTAATAAAATGCGCCTGGGTAGCTCAGTGGGTTAAGCCTCTGCTTTTGGCTCAGGTCATGATCTCAGGGTCCTGGGATTGAGCCCTGGCATTGGGCTCTCTGCTCAACAGGGAGTCTGCTTCCTGCTCCCCCTCCACCTGCCTCTCTGCCTGCTTGTGATCTCTGTCAAATAAATAAATAAAATCTTTAAAAAAAAATCCCATGTAATGAATAAACCATGCACATGTAAGCATTCTTTATAGAAATAGTTTCCCCTCATATTTAAATAATTCAAACAACATCACAAACAAGTGCTTTGAACATGCTATCATTGTAATTATGTATTATTACTACTTGGGCTTAGACTCCTACAAATGGAATTGATAAAGCAAAGAGTTTATACTTTTTTAATAAACTCTGAAACTGTTTCAATTATAATCTCACTATCAGCATATGAGAAAAACCTTTTTTTTTTTTTTTGAGAAAACCCTTTTCTTATGACTCAGTCTTTCTCAATACTTTTTTTTGCTATCTGAGAAATAAAATTTGAATTTTACTTAAAATTCCTTATTTTGAATTTCTCTGATGATGAAAGATATTAATCATCTTTTCTTATATTCATGTGTTTTATATATCTTCTGTGATAAATGTCCTATTCATATCCTTAGCATATTTTTATGATACAGATTTTTGATATTGATTTGTATGTATGTTGACATTAAAATTTTATTATGTAAAGGTAATTTTCTCTGACTATATTTTTTTTCTGTTGTTTGATTTATCTGTCCTTGTAAAATTTTTAATTTATATAATACAAAATCATATAAATATATAATTTTAAGTGTTGTAGAAAAATTACTGTATATACATATATACAAAGCACATATGTGTAATTTTTACTGTTGCATTTTGTTTGGTTTAATTTATATGATAATCTTAAATTTGACAGAACTTGATTATTCAGAGACACATGATTGATTATAGGAAAATCTAACCTACAAATGTGTGAGATACAATTTCTTTTAAGCATTAGACTTTCTTTGAAACTCTTCTTAGGTTTTTGGTTTATATGCACAAATCATTATGAAAAACGGAAT
This sequence comes from Taxidea taxus jeffersonii, assembly GCA_003697995.1. Classification (NCBI taxonomy): domain Eukaryota; kingdom Metazoa; phylum Chordata; class Mammalia; order Carnivora; family Mustelidae; genus Taxidea; species Taxidea taxus. Next base: position 25,754 of record ML112124.1, read on the forward strand.
ATATTTACGGCACATTGTTTTTCTCTTATTTTCTGATTTTCAAGATGTAATGCAGTATAAATAAGTAAATTAATGCTTAGAAAAATCATTGGTGAAAAAAAGCAAAAGAAAAATCATTGGTGTAAACTGCATTTTCATGTACATTCTTGGGGTCTTTCCCAAAGTTTTGATTCAATGGCTAATAGGTCTAGGAATTTATATTTTAAGAAGCACCCCTGACTTTTTTTTTTTTTTTTTGGTATTCACCTCTAGAAATCTATAACTTACACATAATTTTGATTATTGATGAGACTAAATTAGGTCTTGTACAAGCAATTAAAAGATACTTGTATAAAATGTGTATTCAATGTTCCAATGAAAATGTAGAATATTAAATAAGAGATAGTACACAAAAGAGTTACAAAACATGTCAGATTTTTTTTTCCTATTTTTGTAATGGTACACAACAAATGAGTAATGAGTTTGTATTTTATTAAAGCTTAAGTTTAAAACCAGCTAGTTAACATAGAGCATTATATCAACTTCTGGTGTAAAATATAGTGATTCAACAGTTCCATACATCACCCTGTACTCATCACAAGTGCATCCCTTAATCCCCATCATGTATTTTACCCATCTCCCCACTGGTAATCATCAGTTTGTTCTCTATAGTTAGGAGTCTGTTTCTTGGCTTGTCTCACTCTTTCTCTCTCTCTCTCTCTTTTTTTTTTTTTTCCACTGCTTGCTTGTTTTGTTTCTTAAATTCCACATATAAGGGAAATCATATAGTATCTGTCTTCCCTGCCTGAATTAATGTGCTTAGCATTGTAGTCTCTAGATCCACCCACGTCATTGAAATTGACAAGATTTCATTCTGTTTTATACCTGAACAATATTCATATTTTTATCCATGCATCTATCAATGAACACTTGGGCTGCCTCCATATCTTGGCTATTGTCAATAATGCAGTTATAATCATAGATGTGCATTTATCTATTTAAATTTGTATTTTTGTATTCTTTGAGTAAATACCCATTAATGCAATTGCTGGCTCCTAGAGTAGTTCTATTTTTAACTTTTTAGGAACCTCCAGACTGTTTCCAAAGAGGCTACACCAGGGAGAGAGTCCAAGATAGTGGAAGAGTAGAGGAGTAGACCTTAATTTATTAATTTTGAACACTTGTTCAACCAGAGATCACAGAAGAAAATAGCTACAACTCTATGAATAGAAAAACAACCACATTCTGCAAGGTAGGAGGTGTGGAGAAGTGAAATCTGAGGCAATATATGGGAAAGCAGACCACAGGGGGAGGAAGCCTTGATCTGCCAGCCACCAGCAAGAAATATATCACTGGAGTACAAAAAAACAAAACTTTTAGAGGTCTGCTCCCATGAGGGACATTGCTCAGTCTGCTATGTGGGCATAGAAACCTAGCTGGGGCAGTGTGCTCTCAGGATCCTCTGGGTCATAGGAATACTAGGGGGTGCCTGAGTGTGGCAGAGCTCCCAGGCATCAAAGCAGAGAAGCTGGCTATAATCAGTGAGCCCAGGAGTGAACTCTCAGTCTGAGGTTGCCATAACTGGAAACTGAAGACAGTTGGCTGACAGTTTTCTGAAAGGAGACTGTGGTGTTTAGAGATTTGAAATCAGGTCATGTGCCTGAGATAGAAATACTTGGACACAGGCCAGGTGAACACAGAGTACATTCAGAGACCAAGGAGATAGTAGTGATTAAATGCTTTCCTCTGAGAGCTCACTAGGTAGTCAGGCTCTGAGCTCTTGGCTCTGGGGCCAGAGATTAGCAGATCGCCATTTTCATTCTCATCCTTTTAAACTGCACAGAAAGCCTTCAGGGAACAAAAGTCACATAGAACAAACTGGAACAGATTATGTAGCCTCGCCCCTTGGCAAGGGCGGTACAATTCTGCCTGGGGCAAATGCATTTAATTAATGCAACAAATCTCTCCCCAGACAAATAGCAACAACATTCAACCAAGACCAAGTTTACTGTAAAACTCTAGTACTAGAAGAATACAACCCATAGAACTCATGGCTTTTCTCCCATGATTCTTTAGTCTTCCAACCTTATTTATTTATCAATTCATTTTAATTTTCTTTCTTTCTTTTAATTTTTTCTTCTTTCTCTTTTCAAACAATTTCTTATTTTTCAACTCCTTTTAAAATATTTTTTTTTAATTTTCATTTTTACAGATACTATCCCTTCATTGTATTTAATCTTATTTTTGTATATATATGTTTTTCTTTCATTAAAATTTTGGGATGTAGTTTCTTCTAACAAACCAAAATACAACTAAAATCTAGTGTATGGCTCTGTTCTATTCACCTGTGTGGTTATATTCTCTCTCTCTCTCTCCCTCTTCCTCTTTCTCTCTCTCTCTCTTTTTTTTTTTTTTCCTTGATCCTCCTTTTGTTTTGTTTCGTTTTCTGCATTTTTTCTTTGTTAAATTTTTTTTTTAATTTTCACCTTTATAGTTTCAGTCTATCCTTTCAATATATTTAATTTTATTTTTGTATATAAGTGTTTTTTTTTTCTTTATAATTTTGAGATATATTTCTCTCTAACAAACTGACCAAAATACATGCAGGAGATAGTGTATTATCCTGTTCTAATCACCTGAGTGTTTATATGCCTTCCTTTATGTTGTTGTTATTTTTGCTTCTTTCTCTTTTGATTTTTCTTGTCTTTTAATCTCCATTTTTACAATTATATTCTACCCTTTCAGTGTATTTAATTTTATTTTTGTGCTTACATTTTTCTTTCTGTATTTTTTTTTGCATTTAGTTTTCAAAAAAATCAGACCAAAATACCAAAATACACACAGAATCCAATGTATAGCTCTATTTTGCTCAGCTGTCTGATTATATTATATCTCTCTCTCTTCTCTCTTTTCCCCCATTTTCAGGGGTCTTTTGATTTGTTCACTATATATTTCTCTGGGGTGGTTGTAGCCACTTTAGCATTTTGTTCTCTCATACATCTATTTTTCTCTGGTCAGAATGATAAGATGGAAAAACTCACCTCAAAAACGAGAATAAGAGCCAGTCAGTACTTGGGACCTAGTAAGTATGGACATAAGTAAGATGTCAGAATAATGATCATAAAGATACTAGCTGGACTTGACAAAAGCATAGAAGACACTAGAGGATCTCTTTCTGGAGAAATTAAGACTAAAGTTTAACCAAGATGGAGACTCTAACTGCTAGGAAAAATGAAGCAGGCATTAAATATTAAAAGGGTCTTCTAAGCAAAGAGAGAGTCCCAAAGTAACACAGATCAGAAAGAAAGAGATACAATATATAGTAACTGTTACTTTACAAGCAATAAAATGACACTAAATAATATCTTTCAATAGTTGCCCTGAATGTAAATAGGTGAAAATGCCCCAATTAAAGGACACAAGGTATCAGATTGGATAAAAAGAAAGACCCATCAATATGTTGCCTGCAAGAGACTCATTTTAGACCCAAAGATACATCCATATTTTGTTTTGAAGATTTTATTTATTTGTTTGACAGGGAGGAAGACAGACAGAGAGGGCACAAGCAGGAGGAGCAGCAGAGGAAAAGGGAAAAACAGGGGCTCTGCTGAGCATGAAGCCTTATATGGGGCTTAATCCCAGTACTCTGAGATCATGAACTGAGCTGAAGACAGAAGCTTAGCCAAATGAGCCACCCAGGCACACCAACACCTCCAGATTTAAAGTAAGAAGGTGGAAAACAATTCATCATGCTAATGGACCTCAAAAGAAAGCTGGCATGGCAATACTTATATCAAACAAATTATATTTTAAACCAAAGAGTGTAATAAGAGATGAGGAAGGACACTATAGCATAATTAAAGCATCTATCCAATAAGAAGATCTAACAATTGTAAATATGTATGCCCCTAACATAGAAACAGTCAATTATATAAGCCAATTAATAGCAAAATGGAAGAAACGCATTGATAATAATACAACAATATTAGGAGATTAAACAAAACCTCACTGCAATGGACAGATAATCTAAGCAGAAGATCAACAAGGTAGTAATGGCTTTGAATGACAAACTGACCAGATGGACTTCACAGTTATATTCAGACTATTCCATCTGAATGCAACAGAATACACATTCTTCTCAAATGCACATGGGAAATTAGCCAGAATAGATCACATATTGGGCCACAAATCAGGTCTCACCCTGTACCAAAAGATTGGGATTATCCCCTGCCTATTTTTGGACCACAATACTTTTAAAGTGGAACTCAGTTACAACAGGAAATTTGTAAAGAACTAAAATATGTGGAGGCTAAAGACCATCCTACTAAAGAATGAAGGGGTCAACCAGGTAATTAAAGAAGAATTTAGAAAAAATCATGGGAACAAATGAGAATGAAAATGCAAGTGTTCAGAATCTTTGGATGCAGCAAAGGCAGTCTTAAGAAGGGAGTTTACAGCTCTACAAGCCTTTTTCAAGACACAAGAAAAGTACCAAAAACACAGCCTAACCCTACACCTAAAGGAGCTGAAGAAAGAACAGGCAATGAAGCCTAAACACAGAAGAAGAATAGAAACCATAAAGATTAGAATATAAATCAATGGAATAGGAACCAAAAGGGCAGTAGAACCAATCAACAAAATTAGAAGGGGCTTCTTTGAAAGAATTAATAAGATTGATAAACCCCTGGATAGACTTATCAAAAATAAAAGGGAAAGGACCCAAAGTAATAAAATCATGAATGAAAGAGGAGAAATCACAACCAAGACCAAAGAAATGCAATTATAAGAACATATAAGAGCAACTGTATGCCAACAAATTAGACAATCTGGAAGAAATGGATACATTCCTAGAGACATATAAACTACCAAAACTGAACCAGGAAGAAATAGAAAATCTGAATAGACCCATAACAAGGAAGGAAATTGAAGCAGTAATTAAAATCTCCAAACAAACAAGAGCCCAGGGCCAGATGGCTTCCCAGGGGAATCCTATCAAACATTTAAATAAGAATTAATACCTCTTTTTCTGAAGCTGTTTCAAAAAAATAGAAATGGAAGGAAAATTCCCAAACTCTTTTTATAAGACCAGCATAACCTTGATCCCAAAACCAGACAAAGAACCACCAAAAAGGAGAATTATAGACCAATATTCCTGATGAACATGAATGGAAGATTTCTGACCAAGATACTAGCCAATAGGATCCAACAGTACATTAAAAGGATTATTCACCACAACTAAGTGGGATTTAATCCTGGGTTGCAATGTTGGTTCAACATCTGCAAATCAATCAATGTGATATGCTACATAAATTAAAGAAATGATAAGAGCCATATGATCCACTCAATAGATGCAGAAAAAAAAAATATTTGGCAAAGTACAGCATTCTTTCTTTATTAAAACTCTTCAAAGTGTAGGGATAGAAGTTAGATACCTCAATATAATATAAGCCACATATAAAAAACCCACAGATAATATCATTTTCAATGGGGAAAAACTGAGAGCTTTTCTCTAAGGTCAGGAAGTGGCAGGCATGTCGCCTCTGACCACTGTTGTTCAGCATAGTACTAGAACCTTTAGCCTCAGCAATCAGACAAGAAAAAGAAATAAAATGCATCCAAATCAGCAAAGAAGCCAAACTCACTCTTCGCAGATGACAGGATACTATATGTGGAAAACCCAAAAGACTCCTCGCCAAAACTGCTAGACCTCATACAAGAATTCAATAAAGTAGCTGAATATAAAATCAATTCACAGAAATCAGTTGCATTACTAAACACCAACAAAGAGAAAGACAAAAGATAAATTAAAAACTGATCCAATGTACATTTTCTCCCAAAACCATAAGATATCTAGGAATAAACCTAATCAAAGAGGCAAAGGATCTGTAGTCAGGAAACCATAGAACATTCATGAAGAAAATGGAAGAAGTCAAAAGAAATGAAAAAAAAAATGTTCTACACTCATAGATTGGAAGAACAAATATTGTGAAAATGTCTATGCTACCTATAACAATCTGCACATTCAATGCAATCCCTATCAAAATACCAATGTTTCCTGAATAGCTACAGGAATGTTGAAAAAGAAAACCAAAACTGGGGCATCACAATTCTGGACATCAAGCTATATTATGAAGCTGTAATCATCAAAACAGTATGGTACTGGAACAAAAACAGAAACATGGATCAGTGGAACACAGTAGAGAACCTAGAAATGGATCCTCAATTCTATGGGCAAATAATCTTCAACAAAGCAGGAAAGAATAGACAATTGAAGAAAAAAGAGTCTCTTCAACAAATGGTGCTGGGAAATTTGGACAGCCACATGCTGAAGAATGAAACTGGACCATTTCTTTACACCATACACAAAAACTGACTCAAAATGCATGAAAGTCCTAAATGTGATACAGGAATCCATCAAAATCCTAGAGGAGAACACAGGCAGCAATATCTGTGACCCCAGCTGCAGCAACTTCTTGCTAGACATGTATCCAAAGGTAAGGGAAACAAAGGCAAAAATGAACTATTGGGACTTCATCAAGATCAAAAGATTTTGCACAACAAAGGAGACAGTTAACAAAACCAGAAGACAACTAACAGAATGGGAGAAGATATTTGCAAATGACATAATAGATAAAGGGCTAGTATCCAAAATCTATAAAGAGCTTAGCAAAATCAACACCCAAAGAACAAATAACCCAATCAAGAAATCTGCAGAGGACATGAACAGACATTTCTCCAAAAAGACATCCAAATGGCCAACAGACACATGAAAGTGCTAAACATCACTTGGCACCAGGGAAATTAAGATAAAAACCACAATGTGATACCACCTCATACCAGTCAGAATGGCTAAAATTAATAAGTCAGGAAAGTACAAATGTTGACAAGTACATGCAGAAAGGGTAACCTAATTATCCTGTTGGCAGGAATGCAAGCTGGTACAGCCACTCTGGAAAACAGTATGGAGATACCTTCCAAAGTTCAAAATACAGCTACCCTATGACCCAGCAATTGGACTACTGGGTATTTATCCCAAAGATGAAAATATAGTGATTCTAAGAGACACCTGCACCCCAAAGTCTGTAGAAATAATATCCACTACAGCCAAACTATTGAAATATTATTACATAGTATCCTCTTTGCCTCTTATATTCTTTATTTTAAAGCCCATGTTGTCCAATATAAGTATTGCTACTCTGGCTTTCTTTTAAGTGTTTCTCCATTTTGCATGTTTCTGTTTTTCATGTTAAGCATTTCTCCATTTCTTCACTTTCACTCTGCAGATGTTATTAGGTCTAAAATGACTCTCTTGTATTCAGCTTATAGATTGTTCTTATTTTATTTTTTTATCCACTTAGTCACCCTACAATTGGGGCCTTTAGTCCTTTTGCATTCAAAGTAATTATTGATCAGTATGTATTTATTGCCATTTTGTTACTTATTTTGTGGTTCTTTTTTGTAGCTCTTCTGATCTTTTTTTTCTTCTTTTGTCTATTTCATGGCTTGCTGGTTTTCCTTAGTAATATACTTGTATTCTCCTTAGTAATATACTTGTATTCCTTTCTCTCTTTTCTTTGCATATCTATTAGTGGTTTTTGATTTTTGGTTACCATTATTTTTGTATGTAACATCTGCATATAGCAGTCTATATTAACTTGATAGCCAGTTAAATTTGGACCATTTTTTTCTCCTCCCTCCCTCCTGCACCACACATACACATACAATTTAGGTATATGATGTAAACATGTAGAGCCTTTTATTTTTTAGTTCCATGATTAATTTATTACAAGAATTTTTGTTTGTACTCATTTTCCATTCTCTACTATTCATAATTGCACTTATGGTCTTTTCCACTGAAAGTGGTCCTTTTTAACATTTCTTTTAGATTGGTTTAGTGGCCATAAACTCTTATAGTTTCTGTTTGTCTCAGAAACTCTTTATCTCTCTTTCTATTCTGAATGACACCCTTAATGGGTAGAGTATTCTTAACTGCATATTTCACTCTTTCATCACTTTAAATATATCATGCCACTTTATTCTAGCCTAGTTTCTGCTGAAAAATCAGCTGGTAGCCTGAAGTGTTTCCTTTGTAAACAACTTTCTTCTCTTCTCTTGCAGCCTGTAAGATTCTTCTTTATCAGCACTTTTTTCCATTTTAATTATTATGTGTCTTGGTGTGGACCTCCTTGGGTTGGATTTGTTGAAGGATCTCTGTACCTCCTGAATCTGGATCTCTATTTCCCTCCCCAGATTTGGAAACTTTTCAGCTATTATTTCTTCAGATACATTTTCTGTTCCTGTTTCTCTCTCTTTTCTTCCTAGGATCCCTATAATTCAAATGTTATTATGCTTGGTTGAGTCAGAATTCTCTAAGTCTATTCTCATTATGCTGCATTTGTCTTTCACCTTTTCAGCTTAACTACTTTCCATTATTCTATACTGTAGGTCACTAATTGGTATCTCATCTTACTGTAGCCTGTGACTTGTGCTATCTAGTGTATTTTTTATCTCATTTATTGAGTTCTGATTTTTTTAAATCTCTTTGTAAGGGTTTCACTGATGTCCTCCACCTTTTTCTTAAGTCCAGTGAGTTTCTTTATGATCATTACTTCAAATTCTGTATCAGGCATATTATTTATGTTCATTTTGTTTAGATCTCCTGTGAATTTCTGTGGGTTTGTTGTTGTTTGCTTGTTTTGTTGTTTGTTTGTTTGTTTTCACTTGGGGCATATTTCTCTGTCTTCTTATTTTGTCTGACTCTCAGTGTCTGTTTCTGTATATTAGGAAAGTTATCTAGGTCTGCTCTTGGCAGTAGAGACTTTATAAATAATAATTAGTGGAATGCCCTGCAGTGCAGTGTCCCCTGTTCATCAAAACCTGGCACTTCAGGAGAGTATCCTATGTGTGTTGCTTGTATCCTGTTGTATCTGAGTCATTCTTCCTTTCAATGTTGTTATTTGCATTGATTCTTTGCCTGTTGTAGGCTGTGCTTGCTCTCTGCAGTGTTAGTGGGACCCAGATAGGCCATCTCTGAGGGGACATGCCCACTAGGGAACTTATGGGTGAGGCAGCAATGTTAGCAAAATTTGCACTGGGCAACTAGCCCTAGATCTGATCTCTAAAGCATAGTTACAGTTAGGGACTGTGTATGGAGGTGCCAATAGGCATACATCCTGGTGCAGAGTATACTGTAGGCTGGGCAAGGTGTACCAAATGGGTGAGGTGTGGGGTGGTGACTGCACTGGATGGCTGGGCAGGGTATATGTACAGCTTTAATACAATTTGCCCTGAGCCCAAGGCTGAAGCTATGATCCTTGAAGTGGGTGAGGATTCAGAAGGAATTCATGGTCCAGATGCACTACCAGCAGGTTAGGTAGCAAGTATTTATACAGCCCTGCCTCCTTCAGGTGGCCCTATGTTTATTCTGGAGGACAGGGGAGGAAAAGTGCTTGCCAGCTCCTTTCTTCCCTGAGAAGTCCTACAATCACTCCCTAAAATCAGTTTAAACAGACCTGTCTCCTCTTTTCCCCTGGTATTACGTAAGTTGTCATTTTTATGTTTTATCTCCACATATCTACCCCATTTAAGGGCAATGATCCTGTTATCACTCACCCTCCTGGCTTGCCTAGTGCTGAGTCAGCTGACTTTTAAAGCTCCAGGACCCAACTTTCACTGGTTATACAAACTCATCCCCTTTGGTTTTCAAAGTCAAATGTTATGGGGATTAGACTTATCATGTGGGCTTCCTGGTGTGAGGACTGTTTCTTTACCCTTTCTGTTCACAGTGCCCCCCCTCTTGTGGGCTACTTCCCTCCACCTTTCTGACCTTCTTTACCTTTCAGATGCAGCTGCTTCTCTATATTTATTTGTGGGGTTTGTTCTGCTAATCTTTGGATCACTCTCTGGTTTGTTGACATGGATGTGGATATCTAGTTGTAAACATGGGGTATGGAGAGCTCAGGATTCTTTTATTCTGCCATCTTCCCAAACCACTAAAAACATTTATCAAGTCTGACCTTTTTTTGAATTCCTTATATATAAACTAAATTTTTCCTCTTGAAAATAGAGCTTACACATAGAAAAACTTACTGCTGACTGTTATATTGTTATTTTGCTATTGTCTGGCTTGCTTTCTAAAACACAAATAGATATGGAAAGAGATAGATTTCCTACCAGAATGTAAGTTTTGTTAAGAGAGCACGTGTGTGGGTGTACATGTTTTTACTTTTTCTTGCCAAAGTACTACTGAAGATATTGCAGAGAATATTGTGATAGTTTTAAATTATTATAGCAATGGCCATAAGTGAATTATGAGATGTAGAAGTAGTATCTCTCTCCAGGAGAGAGATACTAAACTATTTGGAAATAATATCATTTGATTTTAAAATGTGTTTCCACTTTATGGTTCTAGAAAGCTATAAGAAAAGAGGAACTCAAGAGATATCAGTGCAATATGTCATAAAGTATATTAGGAAATAAAACAAGGTCTTCTTGAATTGGCTAATGGACCATACAGTTCTGCTTATTGTCTCTCACATGTCCAATGGGGGGAAAAAATAACTAGACAATAGAAAAGCAAAGCAATTTTTAAAATAAAGCTATACAATGGATCTGTCATTTTTCTCGTTTCTCACCTTAATTATACCCACTTTGTTCTTAGGTACATATTAGATATGGTAATAAATAAAATAATGGTAATTTTCAGTTACTGATACCTTTATATTCCACTTTTATTCCTCATAATGATCCTGTGAAATTGGTGGTTTTAAGCAAGATTTGCAATTTGGAAACAGAAACCAAGAGCAATTAAGCAACTAACCTAGTCTTGTAAATGCCAGAGCCACTATCCTTACTAAATTATACCTTATTTTTAAACTCATGCTTTTTTAAATAGTAAGATAGACTTTTAAAGATTGTATTTGTTTAAATTAAAATAGTATTCTTATAAGTCAGTCAAAGAAAGACAAATACCATATGATTTCACTCATATGTGGAATTTAAGAAACAAATAAACAAAGCATAGAGGAAAAACATGAACATAGAGGGGGAAAAGAGAGGTAAACCAGAAAAAAGACACTTAACTATAGAGAACAAACTGATGGTTTCTGGAGGGAAGGTGGGTAAGGGATGGGCTAAATGGGTGATGAGTATTAAGGAGGGCACTTGTGATGAGAATGGGTGTTATATGTAAGTGATAAATCACTGAATTTGATGCCTAAAATTAATATTACACTGTATATTAACTAACTGGAATTTAAATAAAAACAGGAAAAAAGAAAAAATGATATTAACTTTAAAGGTTTTAAGTACCTGTGTTTTTTATAAATTTATTCATCTAATTTTCACAAATGCATCCTTTAATAAGAGATCTACAAATTAGGCAATATAAATCCAACCAAATAAAATTATGATTCTAAATTATTATGCTTCAATATAATGGTATGCTCCACTGATCTTTGTAGATGTAATACCTGTTCTCTAGGATTTAATTCCATCAAAATAATATAATACATAATTCAATAGCACAGAAAAGTAATTCTTAATCTTAGATTTTTAGTCAAGATATAATACAAGAAAGGCAGAAATCTCATCTTTTAATATTCTTTATTTTTAAAATACTACTGATCACTCATGAAGAGAATGGTACACATATTTAACATTTCTAAGAGGTTAAACTTTTCAACTACTTTGTTGATTTTTTTTTTTAGAAATCTGACGAACACTACTTTAGCAATTTTTTAAAGATTTTTTTATATTTTATTATTTTTATTTTTTATAAACATATAATGTAATCCCACCACCCTCTCCTGACACCCCTCACCCCCACCTTTCTCAGTTTGTTTTATGACATTAAGAGTCTCTTTTGGTTTGTCTCCCTCTCTATCCCATCTTGTTTGATTTATTCTTTTCCTATCCCCTTAACTCCCATTCCCATTGCATCTCCACTTCCTCATATCACATGATATCATATGATAGTTGTCTTTCTCTGATTGCCTTATTTCACTAAGCATAATACCCTCTAGTTCCATCCATGACATTGAAAATGGCAAGATTTCATTTCTTTTGAGGGCTGCATAGTATTCCATTGTGTGTGTGTGTGTGTGTGTGTGTGTGTGTGTGTGTATATACCACTTCTTCTTTATCCATTCATCTCTTGATGGACATCTAGGTTCTTTCCATAACTTGGCTATTGTGGACATTGCTGCTATAAACATTTGGGTACACGTGCCCCTTCGGATCACTACGTTTGTATCTTTAGGGTAAATACCCAGTAGTGCAATTGCTGGGTCATAAGGTAGTTCTATTTTCAACTTTTTGAGGAACCTCCATGCTGTTTTCCAGAGTGGTTGCGCCAGCTTGCATTCCTACGAACAGTGTAGGAGGCTTTCCCTTTCTCTACATCCCCACCAGCATCTGTCCATTTCTTGACTTGTTAATTTTAGCCATTCTGACTGGTATGAGGTGGTATCTCATTGTGGTTTTGATTTTTATTTCCCTGATGCTGAGTGATGTGGAGCACTTTTTCATGTGTCTGTTGGCCATCTGGATGTCTTTTTTGCAGAAATGTCTGTTCATGTATTCTGCGCATTTCTTGATTGGATTATTTGTTCTTTGGGTGTTGAGTTTGCTAAGCTCTTTATAGATTTTGGATATCAGATTTTATCTGATATGCCATTTGCAAATATATTCTCCCATTCTATTAGTTGTCTTTGGTTTTGTTAACTGTTTCCTTTGCTGTGCAAAAGCTTTTGATCTTGAGGAAGTCCCAATAGTTCACTTTTGTCCTTGCTTCCCTTGCCTTTGGCATTGTTCCTAGGAAGAAGTTGCTGTGGCTGAGGTCAAAGAGGTTGCTGCCTGTGTTCTCCTCAAGGATTTTGATGGATTCCTTTCTCACACTGAGTTCCTTCATCCATTTTGAATTTATTTTCATGTGTGGTGTAATGAAATGGTCCAATTTCATTTTTCTGCATGTGGCTGTCCAATTTTCCCAACACCATTTGTTGAAGAGGCTGTCTTTTTTCCACTGGATATTCTTTTGTGCTTCGTTGAAGATTGGTTGACCATAGAGTTGAGGGTCTATTTCTGGGCTCTCTATTCTGTTCCATTGATCTATGTGTCTGTTTTTGTGCCAGTACCATACTGTCTTAATGATGACAGCTTTGTAGTAGAGCTTGAAGTCGGGAATTGTGATGCCACCAACTTTGGTTTTCTTTTTCAATATTCCTTTGGCTATTTGAGGTCTTTTCTGGTTCCATATAAATTTTAGGATTATTTGTTCCATTTCTTTGAAGAAATTGGATGGAATTTTGATAGGCATTGCATTAAATGTGTAGACAGCTTTAGGTAGCATAGAAATTTTCACAATATTTGTTCTTCCAATCCATGAGCATGGAACATTTTTCCATTTCTTTGTGTCTTCCTCAATTTCTTCCATGAGTACTTTATAGTTTTCTGAGTATAGATTATTTGCATCTTTGGTGAGGTTTATTCCTAGGTATCTTATGGTTTTGGGTGTAATTATAAATGGGATTGACTCCTTAATTTCTCTCTCTTCTGTCTTGTTGTTGGTGTAAAGAAATGCAACTGATTTCTGTGCATTGATTTTATATCCTGTCACTTTACTGAATTCCTGTACAAGCTCTAGCAGTTTTGGAGTGGAGCCTTTTGGGTTTTCCACATATAGTATCATATCATCTGCGAAGAGTGATAGTTTGACTCCTTCTTTGCCAATTGGGATGCCTTTAATTTCTTTTTGTTGTCTGATTGCTGAGGCTAGGCCTTCTAGTACTATGTTGAATAGCAGTGGTGGAAAACGGACATCCCTGCTGTGTTCCTGACCTTAGTAGAAAAGCTCTCACTTTTTCTCCATTAAGAATGATATTTGTGGTGGGTTTTTCATAGATGGCTTTGATAATATTGAGGTATGTGACCTCTATCCCTATACTTCGAAGAGTTTTGATCAGGAATGGATGCTGTACTTTGTCAAATATTTTTTCAGCATCTATTGAGAGTATCATATGGTTCTTGTTCTTACTTTTATTAATGTGTTGTATCACATTGATTGACTTGCGGATGTTGAACCAACCTTGCAGCCATGGTTTGCAACCTGCAAACCGCGGCTTGGAGCCGTGGGATAAATCCCACTTGGTCATGGTGAATAATCCTTTTAATATAATGTTGGATCCTATTGACTAGTATTTTGGTAAGAATTTTTGCATCAGTGTTCATCAAAGATATTCGTCTGCAATTCTCTTTTTTTGATGGGGTCCTTCCCTGGTTTTGGGATCAAGGTGATGCTGGCCTCATAAAATGAGTTTGGAAGTTTTCCTTCCATTTCTATTTTTTGGAACAGTTTCGGGAGAATAGGAATTAATTCTTCTTTAAATGTTTGGTAGAATTCCCCTGGGAAGCCATCTGGCCTTGGGCTTTTGTTAGTTTGGAGATTTTTGATGATTGTTTCAATCTCTTTGCTGGCTATGGGTCTATTCAGGTTTTCTATTTCTTCCTGGTTCAGTTTTGGCAGTTTATATGTCTTTTGGAAAGTATCCATCTATTCCAGATTGTCAAATTTGTTGGCATAGAGTTGCTCATAATATGTTCTTATAATTGTTTGTATTTCTTTGGTGTTGGTTGTAATTTCTCCTCTTTCATTCATGATTTTATTTATTTGGGTCCTTTCTCTTTTCTTTTTGATAAGTCTGGCCAGGAGTTTATCAATCTTATTAATTCTTTCAAAGGACCAGCTCCTAGTTTTGTTGATTTGTTCTATTGTTTTTTGTTTTTTTTTGTTTTTTTTTTTTTTGGTTTCTATTTCATTGATTTCTGCTTTGATCTTTATTATTTCTCTTCTCCTGCTGGGTTTAGGCTTTCCTTGTTGTTCTTCCTTGAGCTCCTTTAGGTGTAGGGTTAGGTTGTGTATTTGAGATCTTTCTTGTTTCTTGAGAAAGGCTTGTATCGCTATATATTTTCCTCTCAGGACTGCCTTTGCTATTTCCCACAGATTTTTAACCATTGTGTTTTCATTATCATTTGTTTCCATGATTTTTTTTTCCAATTCTTCTCTAATTTCATGGTTGACCCATTCATTCTTTAGGAGGACGCTGTTGAGTGCCCATGCATTTGGGTTCTTTCCAAATTTCCTTGTGTGATTGAGTTTTAGCTCTAGAGCATTGTGGTCTGAAAATATTCAGGGAATGATCCTAATCTTTAATACTGGTTGAGACCTGATTTATGACCCAGGATGTGATCTATTCTGGAGAATGTTCCATGGGCACTAGAGAAGAATTCATATTCTGTTGCTTTGAGATGGAATGTTCTGAATATATCTGTGATGTCCATCTGCTCCAGTGAGTCATTTAAGACCTTTATATCCTTGTTGATCTTTTGCTTGGATGATCTGTCCATTTCAGTGAGGGGAGTGTTAAAGTCTGCTACTATTATTGTATTCATGTCAATGTGTTTCTTTGATTTTGTTATTAATTGGTTTATATAGTTGGCTGCTCCCATGTTAGGGGCATAGATATTTAAAATTGTTAGATCTTCTTGTTGGACAGACCCTTTGAGTATGATGTAGTGTCCTTCCTCATCTCTTATTATAGTCTTTGGCTTAAAATCTAATTGATCTGATATAAGGATTGCCACCCCCGCCTTCTTCTGATGTCCATTAGCATGGTAAATTGTTTTCCACCCCCTCACTTTCAATCTGGAAGTGTCTTCAGGTCTAAAATGAGTTTCTTGTAGGCAGCATATTGATGTTTTTTGTTTGTTTGTTTGTTTGTTTGTTTGTTTAATCCATTCTGAAAACCTGTATCTTTTTATTGTGGCAGTTAGCCCATTTACATTCAGGGTAACTATTGAGAAATATGAATTTCATGACATTGTATTGCCTGTAAGGTGATTGTTACTGTATATTATATCTGTTCCTTTCTGGTATACTGCCTTTAAGGTCTCTCTTTGCTTAGAGGACCCCTTTCAATATTTCCTGTGGAGCTGGTTTGATGTTTGCAATTTCTTTCAGTTGTTGTTTGTCCTGGAAGCTTTTTATCTCTCCTTCTATTTTCAATGATAACCTAGCTGGATAGTGTATTCTTGGCTGCATGTTTTTCTCCTTTAGTGCTCTGAATATATCATGCCAGTTCTTTCTGGCCTGCCAGGTCTCTGTGGATAAGTCTGCTGCCAATCTAATATTTTTATCATTGTATGTTACAGACTTCTTGTCCCATGCTGCTTTCAGGATTTTCTCTTTGTCTCTTAAGACTTGTAAATTTTACTATTAGATGATGGGGTGTGGACCTATTATTGATTTTGAGGCGGATTCTCTGAACTCCTGGATTTTGATGCTTGTTCCCTTTGCCATATTAGGGAAATTCTCTACAATAATTCTCTCCAATATACCTTCTGCTCCCCTCTCTCTTTCTTCTCTTCCTGGAATCCCAATTATTCTAATGTTGTTTTGTCTTATGGTATCACTTATCTCTCAAATTCTCCCCTCATGGTGCAGTAGTTGTTTGTCTCTCTTTTGCTCAGCTTCTTTATTCTCTGTCATTTGGTCTTCTATATCACTAATTCTTTCTTCTGCCTCATTTATCCTAGCAGTAAGAGACTCCATTTTTGATT